>ML358077.1:0-28470 GCA_005239505.1 Nicotiana paniculata | reverse complement strand
CAGAGGGGAAATGAGGCTCAAATAATTGAGAATCCAATAGCATAAGTGTGAAATTAAAGAAGATGAAAAAATCCCAAGAAACATGAAACTAATCTATATATGGAAACTGCTATGGTTTTTTTTATCATCCTATTCTTGGAGAAACACAATGCAAAAAAAAAAAAATTGTCTTTAACTTTTGATTTTAGGCGAAACAGAGAGAGGGATACCGGAGACGGCGAGTCACAAGAAGACCGGAGACGGGCAGACGGCTGTCGCCTGTCGGGCGTTGGCTGGTGAAGTGAAGTCGATGAGGACGAGGACGACTAGCGGACTGGACGAGGACGAGGAGACTGGANACCGGAGACGGCGAGTCACAAGTAGACCGGAGACGGGCAGACGGCTGTCGCCTGTCGGGCGTTGGCTGGTGAAGTGAAGTCGATGAGGACGAGGACGACTAGCGGACTGGACGAGGACGAGGAGACTGGACGAGGACGAGGACTCGAGGTCGAGCCGTCGAGGAGACTGGAGACTGGAGAGTGGAGACTGGAGAGTAGGGCAGACGGGCGACGGCAGTAGGCGTTAGGAAATAGGAAATTAGGAATTAAGTTTAGGGTTTCTGTTTGTTTAAGAATTAGGAGAGTGGAAGGGTTTTTGTCATTTTGTGTTTTGTTTTTGATATTTAATATATAATATATAATTATATATGGATAAAAATAAATTTTATATTCTTAACGGGTTAACGGATTAGCCGTTAAGAAAATTGAATAATCCGCCCCCAAACCGATAAGCCGTTAATTAAAAAATTCCAATCCGTTCCCCGTCCGTTAAACCGTTAATCCGATATCGGTAAGCCATTAAGCTTCGGTTCGGTTTGGTTTTCGGTTTCGGATCGGTTTTGAACACCCCTACCTACGGGCTAGAAGCTATGGACGACATAATCCTACCAACAAGTTGGAATGCCATCCACTTGAAGAAGTACTACTTTTGAGGAAAATAAGTTGATACCCCCGCTCAGGTATCACACGTTCGATTTTATTTTGAACATTTAAAATTTTACTAGCCTTTTTAGATGATAGGCATAAAGCTAACCCATCACCAGATGATGATATTAGACCTGTAAAGATGCGAGGAAGTAACTAAATTCCCGATCTAGGGTTACATTTTTTGATGGACGTTTTAAAGGGTTAAACAGTCATCATCTAAAAACTATATACCTTCGAGTCCCGTATGTTTTTCCTTTTCAGGAAAAGGACCACAAGGAAAGAATAGTCAAGTGCTTGAGATTTCATTCTTCAAAGCTCAAACACTTGGGGGACCTATACAGTATGGAAGGCAAAGACGAAGCAAAAAAGACTATCAAAAAGTTAAAGCTCGAGCCTGAAGATCCATCTACCCAATAAATCAAGTGATACGAGCAAAATCGAAAGAGACAAAGACTCAAACACAAAGCCTCTAATCCAAAAAATCTTCGGACATGTTCAGGTTAAAAGGAAAAATGTTATCCACGAGAAGAAACGCGCATCTTTGTACTTATTCAAAAGAAAGACTGTTGTAACCAAAAACAGTTATGGATAAAAGATCATCATCATTTTACCCATTCAAAACTGTTGTAACTAAAAACAGTTACGAAATATTTTGTACTCATATAGAAAACTGTTATCAAATAAAACAGTTACAGATGAAATATCAAAATCCTTGTACTTGTTCAAAAAACTGTTATAAAATAAAACAGTTACGGATGCAAGAGCATTTTCCTCATGCTTATTGAAAACTGTTGTCGACAAAAACAATTACGGGTGAAAACCCCAACTTGAATAAAAACTGTTACGAACGAAAAACAGTTGTTCTTTTGTATTAACTCGAAAAAACTGTTACATATGAAAAACAGTTACGAAATACAAGTGTATATCAAATCTGTTAAAAGAAAACAGTTGCAACATGTGTTTTAGACGATAATCAAACACATGTAAAAATTTGTGAAATTTCAAACAAAAAACTCTCCTCAGAAACATTCTTAAACATGTGAAAAATTCCTATCACTCTATTGCATTATTACACCTTTATGAAGTTGAGACGTCTTCTTCATTAAGTATCGATCAAAAAACGGCCCTCTTTCAAAATTATGCCTACTACAAAAAAGCACAAATTTAATATGACACCGTGCCTATTACGAAAAGGTACGAGTAATCTAAAGCATTCTATATGCAAAACTCAGAGGTAAAACTAAAACCTCGAAAAATAAAGCATGCAAAAAGACTTAAAGAGTGAAATAGAAACTCAACAGAAAACAAAAGTCATACTTGCATTAATATATTAAAACGGCTAAGTGAAACCTAAGTATTAACTTATACTTAGCCGTATAGAGTTTTTATACATTGAGGTGCCCCTAAGTTGTCATTTGGGGACTTTAAAGAGATCCAAATTTACCCCGATGGGACTGGGGGCAACCACCAATTGAGACAAAGAAAAAAAAAGGGAGGAACCAACTTCTTAAACTTCTTCATGAGGGGGGTTGACTTCACTGGTAGAAAGAGCAGGAGCGGCTTGGGACGAAGAGACTTGAGCAGCAAGAGCCTCACCTTCAGGTGAAGAGAGATTCTGACCTTGTTGAGCCTTCTCAATGGACTCCTTGATTTGCAATTTCAGCATTAAGGTCGAAACCCTCTCGGCTCATTTAAGTCAATATGTCGAGGCGAGAGTTCATATACGCCCAACTAACATCGACAGGTACCCTATCTTCAAGAGCTTCATAATATTTCTCCCATAGCATAACTTCAGCTCTTAGTTCATCCTTCTCAGTCATAGCAACATCATTAGAGGCCCTTAAAGGAGCGAAAGAACTTTCCAAGAATTGAACTTTCTCTAAAGAGTTGCGGAGATCCTCCTGGGTCTGAGTAAGAGATTGCACTAATTCGCCCAAATACTCATCCTTTTGGTCTAGTAAGGCCTTCAAACTGCTGAACTCTTCAGAGGCACGAGACAGCTGCTCCGCGAATGAGGACTCTAAGACGTTCTTATCTTTGTCTGCCCGATCAGAGGATGCCTTCTCCATGGCCAACTCTGCCGTCGTGACCCTCACTTGCTGCTCCAAGGTAAATTTTTCTTATTCTACAGCCTCCATGTCGAGCCTTAAGCTTTCATACCGCTCTTTCCAGTTACCTGCTTCAGCATGCCACTCCTTTACTTCCTGCTCCGTATGAGAAATCCTTTTCATAAGCTCTGTGCCAGTAAGATTGATCTGTAAAAGAAAGCCAATTAGATATGGCAAATACATGTACAAGAATGAACACAAGAAAATGCATTTTACCTTTAAATAAGTATCCATGATTTCATTAGCCCATGTAAGGGAACTGTGGCTGTCCAACTTAGCTCTCTCTGTCGGGCCTATCAACGGTTTCAACCACACATCAGGCTGGCCAGAGTTTTTAAAGAGACTACCCGCTGTTGGAACTTCTATCGTCACCTGCCTCATCTCTCCGCTGGAAGACCCTACTTCTATAACAGAAGGCACGGGAGCAGGTAGAGATGTAGCAGCCACAGGCGAGGAAGTCTGAGGGGCCGAAAAAGCCACGGGAGAGGGAGAAGCGACAGGATCAGGAATAGCCGCGGGAGCAGGAGAAATAACTGGAACAGTTGAAAGGAGTTATCTAAGAGAAGGAGAGAAAACAGTCAAGGGAGCTTCATCAACAACAGAACCAAAGCCTTCACGGAACACTTGGCCAACAGATTCACGCACGGGAGATGGAGTAGCATCCTCAGAGGCAGAAAGTCCAACTTCAGGAACTTAAGGCACGATGACAGGTGTAGACTCATCGTCTGAGACCACATTCCTTTTGCGTGACCTATGGATCAAAGTTCGCCCCTCTTCCTCTTCTTCTCCCGAGGTCCTTGACCCACCTGCTTTCCTCTTTGGAGAAGAAGAGCTTGAAATGATATCCTGGGCCTGAGCCAGGGATAACTTGGGAACAGACGCGGATGCAGAAACTCCACGAGCAGGAAACCCTGTCAAAAGGAAAGGGTTAAATAATGCTCAAAGGAATAAACAAGTACAAACAAAAACTTCACTTACCATGAGTCTTAACTCTCCAACCAAACCTCTCAGATAGGTACTTCCACGAACGTTCTTCCAATGGAGCAATTAACAAAAGCTTTTCTACCCAATCTCTGAAACCGGAGACATTCTCGACGGTTCCCATGATTGCTGCAAAAAGAAGAAACAACTACGGTATTGATACAATATCTAAGGAAAAAAGCAAGGAATATGAGCAAAAATATACTCACGTGCAAGATTCCACTTCTCAGGGAAGGGAAGATTCTCTTCACCTACTAAACCAGCAGCAGGAACAACAACATACCGAAGAAACCAACCTTGATCCTTATCATCTTCAGAAGTCACTAACACCCTTTTACTCCTAGCAGCTAGGGTAAAAATTCCCTGACGGAACAACATTGGGGAATAGAGGTGAATAAGATGATGAAAGGTAAAGGGGATCGAAGCTAAGGTAGCCAAGTATCTAAGACATGCAACGACTCGCCATACAAGAGGACCGACTTGTCCCAAGCAAATTTTGAAAAATCGACAGAACTCGATGATTACTGGGTCGATGGGAGGCTTGAACCCTAATGTAAAGGGATATGTATAAACAAAAGAATGCCCCGTCTAGTAAGACGTTATTATTTGATTACTGTTTGGAACGATTACAGAAAAATCGGAACTCCAATAACAGTCCCTGCGTATAAGAGGAATTAAACCTTCAGTGAGTTGGGTAGGGTATTTTTCAACACTATCAAGAGATGACAATGAAGAAACCTGATCTCTAAGGTCCTGACTATCCCTAGCAAAGGTGAACTCTGCAGGTACTATTTCATCGACCCTCGGTTCGCGCAAAGGTTCGTAACGTTCTCTACCTTTGGACGAAGATCTAGAAGCCCTAGCCCTCGGAGAAGTTAAAGACCTAGAAGAAGGAGGAGAAGTAATTTGAGTAGAGGAAGGACCCCTTGAAGGAGTAGAACCTAAACTCCTCAACCTGCCGCCTCTCCTACTTCGTGTTGGAGCAGAAGAGAGAGACAAATCATCAACGTTTATGACTCTCTTAGATTGGTTTGAAGAAGACATATCTACAAAGACAATGAAAAAGTTCTTTACAAATAAAGTTTGAAAGTTAGAAGTTTTTCGTGAAAGAAAAGAAAAGGGGTATTTATACTCGAAGACAACCGTCAAAAATGGGAAAAAACAATGATGTGAAAGCCATAATTGAAGATGTTACTTCGTGGCTGATGCAGCCGCAAAAAAGCCTTAAAAGGCACTGAACAATTGCATAACCAACCCGGGAATGCCACGTGGCATAATCATTAAATGGAAGTGACAAGCGATGCTTATGTACAGAAAAAGATGCAATGATTCGAGTGAAGCGGCGGCAAAATATTCCCGCCATAAATGAGTATCCACTTATCAAATATTAATTAATAAATATATGGTAAGTGGGAGGGACTATCTATATTGGTAAAAAGAGCTTCACACGTGTAATAAATCTTGATGATTCAGCAGTCTACGTGAAGAAATGAAGACACGACAGCTGGACGGGACTCTATGAAGAGGTATGAGGCAAAGAGGCACGACAAATCACATCCACGGGTTGATTAGCTACGGAAGTATCAACTTGATTGAGAAGATGAAGAGACACGATCAAAATGTATCTGGGCGGAATAAAGAGCAGATTCAGAGATCTTCAAATTAGTGATCCACATGTTACACAACATTCACGCAACAGTTACAATTGCTCATTGTAACGTTACATTAATGTCATAATTAGTCATTAATGCTCAATCACTGAAAAGGGCAGACGTTATATTAGGAAATTCCCTATATAAGAGAGTAAAATATAACCTGTAAAAGATCATCCGAACTACTATTGCAATACACTTTACTTTTCGTGCATCTCATTGATTTTTCTTAATTACTTACAATAATCAGTCTTGCCTTGGTTATCAGAAACCTTTGTTCATCCTAAAACTAGCTTTGGTCAAAGGATCTAATTCTTTGGTTAAACATCGTGCAGTTTTTTCCATTATGTTTTATTCATTTTGCTAGTTCAAGGCTTATTGACTGTTTCTTGTTATCATTCCCTATAGTATTTATCATATCTTGTATCCCCTTTTCGCATGCCCTCTCCCAAAATCACATGTTTAGCTTTTACTTGCTATTGTGTTATACGTATATTGTTATCTGCACATGTTTATTTTTACGTGGGGTATTGTCATAACCTTGTCGTTACCTCATCGAGGTTAGGTTTGACACTTACAGAGTACATTGGGTCGGTTATACTCATACTACACTCTGCACTTCTTGTGCAGATTTGGTATTGGTCCAAGCTGTCTGTGAGGTGTTTCAGTTTGGATTTGCGTTTGGAGACTCGGGATAGTTCTGCTGGCGTCCGCAGACTTTGAAGTCCCCTTCCATTTCCCCTATTTTACTGTTCTTTTCATTTAAGACTGTTGTATTTATTTCAAACCCTATTTGTAGAAACTCTAGTAGCTCGTGGATTGTGACTCAAGATCCGGGTTGTACTTAGATATTAAGGATGTTTATGTTATTTCTCACTCAATAATAATTTCAGTTCGGCTTAATTGTTTTTACTTTTCGTAATTGAATAAAATTGGCTTAAAGATCCTCTAATGTTAGCTTGCCTAGCAAGTGAAATGTGAGGCGTCGTCACGGACCTAGGGTGGAAATTCAGGGTCGTGACATATCTCCTTTCTTATCGGTGTTTTTGGTGTTGTAGTTGTGGCCTAGATGTCGGACATGGTTCCTCAACTCAAGGAATGGGTCGAGGATCTTGTGTCACAGGGAAATACTCCAAGCGTGCTTGGATGGAATTATCGGAGGGTCGACGGGAGGCTCGTAATCATGGTAAGTTTCCTTTTCTGGTTTGGTACGATTTTGAATTTCTCCTTGTGTTGTCAAATTCAAATCTATTTCCTTTTGTAGGTATCCTGAGGACATTTCTATGAGGTCTCCATACGGTGATGAGGATGTGCCTCTCGAGTCCCCTGCTTCGAGGAATGGTGATTGAAAGAAGAGAAAAAAGCCCCGAGTTCCCCGAACTCGGAAAAGAAAAACCGAAGAAGAGGTCGCGTAAGCCCAAGGGAAGCACCGGCGCTCTATCCTCAGACTCAATCCACCGGCTAAGGGATGAGTTCGAAGAAGAAGAAGAAGAAGAAGAAGAAGAAGAATCCAAGCTGGTGGCCCGTGTGTGGGCAAGTGTCGTGATACAAGGGTCCTACGAACTGTCGGGTGCTGAAATTGACCCATCTCGTCATGAGGAGGTCGATGAGGGAGTTTTATCCGAAGAAGCTAAACCATAAGGGGGTGAGGCCACTCTATCCCAAGCTAGGTGGTCGAGAGAGAGATCGGGGCCGACGCTTCTCGAGCAGAGGAAGATGCCTCAAGAGACAAGCTTGGGGTGATCGACATTATCGAGTTCCCTCAGATTTCAGACACCATGATTTGTGAGTTCGGTATGTTAGAAAGTCTTTTCCACAAGGGGCCTCAGGGGGCGACTGATATCCACCACTTCTTGTATGGGTTAAAGTCCGCAGCCTCAGAAAATGTCACCGGGCTAGGTGACTTTCCGGTGCCAAGGAAGGTACCGTCATCGGGTGCCAGTGGTTCTTCATCGAGCCTAAAGTTGGTGGATCGATTCCCGGCCGCAAGTGTTAACCCTGACCGCAGGCGGTCAATAACTTTCTCTGTCCCGGAGGATGCTCGGGTTTTCTCTACCCTTGTGGGGGTTGCTAGATACCTCAGTTGCTTGGTGATCGAAGAGGACCAGGCCGTGATGGACACGATGGAAGTCCCTGTTATTCAATGAGGCCCAACGTGCTTTGAATCAAGTAACTTCGAGTGTCAATTCATTACTTATTTTAATTTTGAAGTTGTAAATAATACTAACACCTTTATTTACACTTACAGGCCTCGGTAATGCACCATGAGGCTTTCCTCCGAATCTGGGAGGAGTTAACCCAGCATGAGGTTGAGGTTCGGGAGCTCACCGAAGAGGGATACTTATAAGCTTCTGAGTGAGAAGCTTAAGGCTGAGTTAGAAGCAACTCGGAGGGAACATACCGAGATAGCCGAGCAGGTAATTCGAGTACTTCACGATAGTGAAGACGAATTGGACATAGTGGCTAACGATCCGATCCTGCAGGTCCGATAGAGGCTTGAACAACTCGGGCAACTCCAGGCATAGGTAGATACGATACAAGCTGAGGCTGAGGAGTTCAAGAAAAATATGGACCTCTTATCCGCAAAAAATGAAGTTGTCCAAGCACAACTGGAGTTGGTCGAGGCTCAGCTTCAGGCTAAAAAAGAGAAGACCTCAGTGCAAGCCAAGAGGATCGAGGAGCTCCTATCTGAGCTTAACTCTACTATTTCTAGCCAAGAGAGCCTGGCCACGAATTTCGAGGCGGCCAAATCTGAGGTGGTCGTGGCCAATACTAATACCGATGCTAAAGTGGCCCAATTCAAGGTTGACGTCGCGGCTATCCAGTCTCAGGCCAAGTGCATGGTGGATCATCCAAGGTGGGAAGCTCGGAGGGAAGCCCTCGAGGGATTCCATGCTCATGGCTTTGACGTATTGTCTTAAATCGAGAATGCCAAGGTAGAAAAAGCCAAGGCCTAGAAGCTGGCTTTTCCCGAGGAAGGCTCTGAGAGCTTATCTGAATCTGAAGGTGGGGAAGACTCCGAGGATGAAGATGTTGTGCCCAATGAGGACCATGCCACTTAGGACACTTAGGTCTTTAGATGTTTTTATTTTTTGCTTTTTGCATTTTTTATGGCCGTTTTGACCATTATACATTTCTACATCGGGCCATTCTGGCCTTTGTAAATAGATTATATATACAAGGCTTTCTTTCCCGCTTGGCTTTCAAATTTTCCCTTTGCTTATTTACTTGTATTCATAAGGGCCGGAACTCCTTAACATAAAATAATTTAGGCCATGTTCGAAAGTTCGAATAAACCTTGTCTTTGCCTTACTTTCTTTTAAGGCGTCTTGGGGATTCGGTGTTATCGGAACCTTTTCCCCAATTAGGTAGCTGAGATTGTAGTTTGTCGAGGTTAGCCTTTAAAACCGGTGGTAAAAAAATTTCTTTTTCGAAGGTCTAGTTTTTGTTAAAGGTTTCAGACGTCTCCAAGCCGTGTAAGTTCGGCCATAGCCTTTTAGTTCAGGAGCTGCCAATTGGACTTGTTTTCCCGAGCTATCCATACTTGCCTGGAATAATGTCCCCGAGTGGGGTGGCCGTGGCCCTTAAAAATCGGGGAGTCTCCTAATAGGTCTTATGCCCCAGAGGCCTAGTAACTTGGGTTGTTCGAGTTTTTCGGACTGCAGTCCCCGAGTGAGGGAGTGGTCGTTCAAATTTCGGTTGTGGACTGCCCTTGGGCTCGTTATTTTCAAGATATTGGAAGTACAAAATTCTTTAAGGGATGTAAAGAGGAAATTTTTAAAACATAAGATGATTGCAAGGAAAGTGCTTCTTTTTATTATTGTGTGAAACAGTCATACATGCGCACATGTTTTATGCCAGGGCTCGAGCAATCTATGTGGGAATGGTTCCTTTGACCATTTGGCCCTTATAATAAATCCTACCTATCGAGACTCTTCCTTTACGAAGTAATTTCCTCGCTAAAGTTGATATTTGAAGGTAATGCATATCCGAGGGTAATACCCGGCCCCCATTAATCGAGGTTGATTGTAGAGGAACCTCGGATATTGTTGAATTGATTTTAGGTACCGATTCATAATCGGGATTGATTCTAAGTTAGCATGATCCATGGTTGTCTCGTTAAAAACCTTGCCGAAAAACCCATTTGAGACAAAATCGGTCTAAGGAAAAAAGAGTGCAATGCGTGCTTTCAGACCTAAAGACTTTGTGTCGCTTCTTGTTGATCACCTACAAGTGTTATTACGAAATAAAAAGAAATTAAATGGGGTCGTACCTTAGCAGTAATACAATATTAGGTGAGATATATTCCAATTGCTCGGTAGTTGTTCTTCGTTCATCATTCCGAGCTTGTAAGACCCTTTCCCGGTGACCTCGAGAATCTTGTACGGTCCTTCCCAATTCAGACCTAATTTCCCTTCGTTTGGATTTCGGGTGTTTAAGATGACTTTCTTTAGCACTAAGTCCCCGACATTAAAGTATCGAAGGTTGGCTCTTCGATTATAGTACCTCTCGATCCTTGTTTTTGTGCAGCTAATCGAACAAGAGCGACTTCACTCCTTTCATCCAATAGCTCTAAGCTCGTATTCAGGGCCTCGTCATTTGAATCCTTTATGTCATATCAGTATCTGATACTTGGCTCCCCTAATTTGACCAAAATTAGGGCTTCAGCGCCATAAACCAATGAGAAAGGAGTAGCCTCGGTACTGGTCTTCGCAGACGTGCGATATACCCAAAGGACTTAGGGTAGGATATCCTTCCATTTCCCTTTGGTGTAGGTTAACCTATTCTTAAGGTTCTGGATGATGGTTTTTTTGGTTGATTCGTCTTGCCCGTTTTTGCTAGGGTCATAATGTGTCGATAATATTCTTTTGATCTTATGATCTTCGAGAAACTTGGTCACTTTTTTGCCGATGAACTGTTTCCCGTCGTCACACACAATTTCGGATGGCATCCCGAACCAACATATGATGTGTTCCCAAATGAAGTTGATGACGTCCTTCTCCCTAACCTTCTCGTATGCATGTGCTTCAACCCACTTAGAAAAACAATCAGTCATAAATAAGATAAATTGAGCCTTACCTGGTTCCCATGGAAGAGGGACAACGATGTCCATTCCCCACTTCATGAATGGCCATGGCAACAAGACCGAATGCAGCAGTTCCCCGAGTTGGTGAATCATCAGAGCATATCTTTCGCATTTGTCACATTTTTGAACAAAATCCTTCACATCTTTTTCCATGTCGATCCAGTAATAGCCGGTTCTGATTACCTTTTGAACCAATGGTTCGCACCCTGAATGATTTCCGCAAGTTCCCTCGTGAACTTCCCTCAAAACATACTCGGTATCTCCCGGTACCAAACATATTACTAGTAGGCCATCGAACATACTTCTGAACAAGGTTCCGTCTTCGGACAATGTGAATCGTGATGCCTTAGTGCATGGGACCCTCGATTCTTTTGGATCTGAGGGAAGTTTCCCAATCTTCAAATACTCTACGTATTTATTTCTCCAATCCCACTTTAAGCTCGTGGAGTTTATCTCGGTGTGACCTTCTTCGACTACTGACCTCATGAGTTGCACAATGGCCCTTGAATTGAGCTCGTCATCCTCGACCGACGACCCTAAGTTTGCGAGGGCATCGACCTCACTATTTTGATCTCGAGGTACATGCTGCAAAGTCCATTCTTTAAATCGATGTAAGGTTACTTGTAACTTATCTAGGTACCTTTGCATTCATTCTTTTCTAACTTCGAACGTTTCGTTAACCTGATTCACCACAAGGAGGGAGTCATACTTAGCTTCGATCACCTCCGTCCTCAAGCTCTTGGCTTGTTAGAGACCTGCAATCATGGGCTCATATTCGGCCTCGTTGCTAGTCAATTTCACAGTTCTAATAGATTGTTTAACCACGTTGCCTGTGGGCGGATTTAGTACAATGCCAAGTCCGGACCCGTTTGCGTTCGATGCACCGTCCATAAAGAGGGTCCAGATTCCCGAGGACGTCCCCGAGTTTACCAACAACTCTCTTCCGACCTCGGGTATTAGGGCCGGCGTGAAGTCAGCCACGAAGTCTGCCAAATTTTGAGACTTAATGGCTGTTTGGGGTCGATATTCAATATCGTACCAGATGATTTCTACGGCCCATTTGGCCAATTGTCCCGAAAGCTCGTGTTTATGTATTATATTTCGCAATGGGTAAGTTGTCACAACATATATAGGGTTACATTGAAAGTACGATTTCAGTTTCATAAAGGCGCTTAACAAAGTGAGCGCCAATTTTTCTAGGTGGGGATATCTCATTTCGGCCTCACCCAAGGTCCGGCTAACATAATAAATCAGGAATTGCGTACCTTGTTCTTCCCGAAAAAAGACTCCACTTACCGCTATCTCCGATACTGCCAGATATAAGTGTTTAACGAAAGAATTAGATTCTCTGCCAAAGCTATTTTAAGAAGAACACGGGTTTCTGATAACCAAAGAATATGCTAATAATTGTAAGTAAATTCGTAAATAGAAATCAGAAAGATGCGTAAAAATTAAGTATATTTCAATAGTGGTTCGAACGTGTCCTTACAAGTTATATTTTACTCCATTTTATAGGGAATTTCTTAATATAACGTCTACTATTTTCAGTGATTGAGCATTAATGGCTAATAATGGAATTAATGTAACGTTACAATGATTAATCACAACTATTGCGTGAAGATTATGTAACATTTTGGCTCATTGATTGAAGATCCCCGAATATGCCCTTTATTCTGTCTTGATTCATTCTGACCATGTCTCTTCGCCTTCTCAATTAGGTTAAGATTCCCGTATCTGATTACCCTGTGGGTATGTTGTTCCGATCCTCTTTATCTCGTACCTCTTCATAAAGTCTCGTCTAGTTGTCATGTTGTCATTGCTCCATATAGATTGCTGAATCATCATAAGTATTACACGTGTGAAGCTTATTTTTACCAATACAGATAGTCCCCCCACTTACCATTTATTTATATTTGGTAAGTGGATACTCATTTATAGCGGGAACATTTTGCCACTGCTTTACTCGTTCCTTTGCATCAGTCTCTAAATGTATGCGTCACTTGTCACTTCCATTTAATTTCCGTGCCACGTGGCTTTCTCGGATTGGTTCTGCAATTATTCAGCGCCTTTTAGGGCTTTTTGCGACTGCATCAGTCTCGAAGTGATAGCTTCAATTATGACTTTCACATCACTATTTTTTCCATTTTTTGACGGCTGCCTTTGAGTATAAATACCCCTTTTCCTTTATTTACTTTCACGAGAAACTTCTAACCTTCTTTCTTTATTTGTAAATTCTTCATCTTCGTAAATATGTCTTCTTCAAACCAGCAATCTAAAAAGGTCATCATTGTAGATGAAATGACTCATTCTTCTGCTCCAACACAGAGTAGGAGGGGCGGTAGGTTTAGGAGCTTAAATTCTACTCCTTCCAGGGGTTCTTCTTCTTTTCTTCTCCCCCGCCATCTTCTAGATCTAACACTCCTTCGTCTTCTTCGAGGACAAGGGATTCTAGATCTTCATCAAAGAGTAGAGAACACAATGAACCGCTTCGTGAGCTGAGAGTCAATGAGATTGTTCCTTTGAAGTTTTCTTTTGCCAAGGATAGTCAAGCCATGTGTGAGCAGATTTCTTCAATGTCATCACATGACAGTGCTGACCTTTATCCTACCCAAATAACAGAGGGCTTAGTGTCTCTTGTACGCAGGGATTGTTATTGGAAGCCTGATTTTCCTGTTGTTGTTCCTAACCATAACCAAAGAATAACCTCTTACAAGACTGGATATTCTTATGTCTATACTTATCCCTTCACATTAGGATTCAAGCCTCCCATCGACCCTGTTATCATTGAGTTTTGTCAATTCTTCAAAGTTTGTCTGGGACAAGTCGGTCCTCTTATTTGGCGAGTAGTCGCGTGCCTTAGGTATTTGGACAATTTAGCTTTCATACCCTTTACGTTTCATCATCTTATTCACCTCTATTCTCCTATGTTGTTCCGCCAAGGAGTGATTTACTCTCGCGGCTAGGAGTAAAAGGGTGTTAGTTTCTCCAAATAATGACAAAGACAGAGGGTGGTATGTCTGGTATGTTGTTGTCCCTACTACAGGTTTAGTAGGTGAAGAAAATCTCCCCTTCCCTGAGAAGTGGAACTTTGCACGTGAATACAGTTTTTCTCACTTTCCTTTTCTTCACTTTTGATGAACTTTCATTACTGTGATTGTTTCTTCTTCTTTTACAGTAACCATGGGAACCGTCGATAATGTCTCCGATTTTCATGATTGGGTAGAAAAACTCTTGTCAATCGCTCCTTTAGAAGAACGTTCGTGGAAGTACCTCTCTTTGAGGTTTGGTTGGAAGGTGTAGACCCACGGTAAGTGAAGTTTTTGTTTTTACTTCTTCTATTTTTGAGCTTTATCTGACCCCTTTTATTTGGTAGGGTTTCCTGCTCGTGGAGTTTCTGCTGCGGTTGTGTCCTCTTCAAGGCTGTCTCTGGCTAAGGCCCAGGAGATCATTGATGGTTCCTCCTCGTCGAAAAGAAAATCAAGTGGGTCCAGGACCTTAGAGGAGGAAGAGGAGGGTTCGCTGGTCCATAGGTCACGTAGGAGGAGGGTGGTTTCTGATGATGAATCTGCACCCGTTGTTGATCCTCCTATTCCTGAATCAGAATTTTCCGCTCCTGAAGATGCAACTCCCTCTCCTGTTCGTGAGTCTGTTGATCACCTGTTCCAACAAGGTTTTGGTACCATCTCTGATGAAGCTCTTCTTGCCGTTTTCTCTCCTCCTGCTGCTAAGAAACTTTTGTTTATTGCTCCCGTTGCTGCCTCTGCTCCCATTGCCGTTCTTTCTCCCATTGCTGCTCCTCAACCTACTCTGTCTGTGGCTCATTCGCCCACCCCCGCTTCTGTGCCTTGTGCTGTTGAAGTAGGGTCTTCCAGAAGGGGGGTGATGAAGAAAGTTACAATAGAGGTTCCTGCGGCAGGTAGCCTCTTGAAAATGTCGGGTCATGTTGATGTATGGTTAAAGCCATAGATAGGTTCGACTGAGAAGTCTAAGCTGGAAATCCACAGCTCCCTGACTTGGATGAACGAGATTGTGCACTCGTCCTTAAAGGTAAAACTTTATTTTCCTCCATATGTACTTATATATATTCTTATCGTATCTAATTTATCATTTTATGTAGATCAACCTTATAGGCACAGAGCTAATGAAGAGAATTGTTCAAACGGAGCAAGCATCAAATGACTTCCATATTGAGGCTGATAATTGGAGGGAGAAGTACGAGAGTTTACAGCTTGACATGGAGGCAATGGAGGAGGAAAAGTGTACCTTGGAGCGGCAAGTTAGGGTTATGGCAGCAGAATTGGCCGTTGAGAAGTCGTCTTCGAACCAGGCAAGTAAGGACAAAAGTGTCTTAGAGTCTTCATTTGCGGAGCAGCTTTCCCATGCCACAAAGGAGATTAGGATCCTGAAGGCTTTGTTGGACCAGAAGGAGATGTACTCTGGCGAACTTGTTCAGTTGCTCACCCAAATTCAAGAAGACCTCCGTAACTTTTCAGAGAAGGTCTAGTTTCTGGACATATCCATCGCTCCTTTACAGGCCTCTCATGATGCTGTCGTGGTTGAAAGAGATGAGCTAAGAGCTGAAGCTGAACAATGGGAGAAAGACTACGAGGCTCTTGAAGACAAAGTAGTCGTTGATGTTAGATGGGCTTATTTGAATGCCCATCTTGACACATTGACGGAAATGGGCCAAGAGGGTTTTGACTTGGAAGCCGAAATTGCTAAAACCAGGGAGACGATTGAGAACTCTCAGCAAAGTCAGAATTTCTCTTCACCTGAGGCCGAGGTCCCTACTGCTCGTGTCTCGCCATCTCAAGCCGCTCCTCCTACTAGTGAAGACAACCTCCCATCTAGTGAAAAATTTTAAGGAACTTGTTTTTATTTATTTATTTGAAACAATTGGTGGTTGCCCCCGGTCCTATTGGGGGTAAATTTTGGTCCTTTGTAAGTCCTAAACTGACAACTTAGGGGAAACTTTTGTATAAACAAATTAGGCTTAGACTAAGTTAATACTTAGTTTTTTTCCACTATATATTAATAGTAATATCGGCATGACTTTCGATTCCTTTGAGTTTTTGTTTTCACTCTTAAATCTTTGCATGCTTCCTTTTTGAGGTTTTTGGTTTACCTCTGAGTTTTTGACTTTTCATTTTAAAAAATGCTTAGATTTTTCGTACCTTTTCGTAATAGGCACGATTTATAAAAGAGGGCCCTTTTTTTATCGACACTTAATGAAGAAGACGTCTCAACTTCATAATGGTGTAAATGTACAAAAGAGAGATAGGAATTTCACATGTTTTTAAGAAAGTCTTTGTATTGTTTCGAACTTTCGCAACATTTTACATGTGTTTGTGTATTGTCCATAACTCCTTTGCAACTATTTTTCTTACAACAGATTTGGTATAAACTTGTACTCGTAACTTTTTTTTCTTTTATAACAGCTTTTTCGAATTAATACAAGGGTATAACTATTTTCATTTATAACAGTTTTTTGAATAAATATACGGGTATGAATTTTTACCCGTAACTATTTTTGTTTACAACAGATTTTGAATAAATACAAGGATAATGTTTTTTTCATCCATAACTATTTTATTTACAACAGTTTTTGAATAAGTACAAGGATGTTGCTTCATCCGTAACTGTTTTCATTTATAACAGATTTTGAATAAATACAAGGATAATGTTTTTTTCATCCATAACTATTTTATTTACAACAGTTTTTGAATAAGTACAAGGATGTTGCTTCATCCGTAACTGTTTTCATTTATAACAGATTTTGACTAAGTACAAGGATGTGCATTTTTATCTGTATCTAATATTATGCCCTTAACCTAAACATTCGTTTACATTTACGAATATGTTTCTTTGAAGGTTTTTGAATCAGGCTTTGTTTTTCTATCTTTGGCTCTTTGATTTTGCTCATAGTACTTGACTTGTTGGGAAGATGGATCTTCAGGCTTGAGCTTTGACTTTTTGATTGTCTTCTTTGCTTCTTCTTTGCCTTCCATACTGTATAGTCCCCCAAGTGTTTGAGCTCTGAAGAATGAAATCTCGAGAACTTGACTATTCCTTCCTTGTGGTTCTTTTCCTGAAAAGGAAAAACATACAGGACTCGAAGGTATATAGTTTAGATGATGACTGCTTAACCCTTTAAAAACGCCCATCAGAAAGTTGTAACCCTAGACCGGGAATTCAGTTACTTCCTCGTGTCTATGCAGGTCTAATATCATCATCTGGTGATGGGTTAGCTTTTTGCCTATCATCTAAAATGGTTAGTATAACTTTAACTGTACAAAAGTAAAATCGAAGGTAATGATACCTGACCGGGGGTATTCCCTTTACTTCAGAAGTAATACTTCTTCAAATGAACAACATTCCAACTGGTTGGTAAGATTCTGTCGTCCATAGTTTCCAGGTAGTAAGTGCCTTTTCCAGCAATGCCACGGACTTTGTAGGGCCCTTCCCAGTTTGGATTAAGCTTTCCTGCACCAACTTCCTTTGTTGATTGGAAGACTTTTTTAAGAACGAAGTCCCCAATTTTGAAATATTTTAGGTGAGCTTTTCTATTGTAATATCGCTCTATAATTTGTTTTTGGGCTTCCATACGTATTAATGCAGCTTCTCTTCTTTGCTCGAACAAATCCAGATTTGTCCTTAACTCGTCGTTGTTTGTTTCTTCCGTTTCCGTTGTGAATCTCGTGCTTGGTTCGCCGATTTTCACTGGTATTAATGCTTCTTAACCGTAGACAAGCGCGAATGGAGTTTCTCCTGTGGCTACTTTTGCAGTAGTTCTGTAAGCCCATAATACTGCTGGTAGCTCGTCAGGCCAGTTTCCCTTGGCTTTTTCCTACCATTTCTTTAAGTTTTTGACAATGAATTTGTTTATTGACTCGGCTTTCCCATTAGCCACGGGGTGATATGGTGATAAAGTGATTCTCTTGATTTGCCAGCTTCAAAGAATTCCATTTGATTGGGTCCAAGGCTGCCATACTTCATTCATCACGTACTTCATGTGATTGGGTCCAAGGCACTTTGCTAGGGGACCTCCAAACATTTTACGGTATAAAGTTTCATGAACTAGGCAGTACCACGCATCTTTCCGGCGAAGTGCTTGAGCTGCTTTTCTATCTTCAGGCATGGTGCCGTTCCGCAAAAGGTTTACAATTTCATTTCTCCAATCCCAGGTTAAATTGTTAAATGTTACCTCATTTTTGTCCTGATCGATTGTTGAATGAAATAGCTGTATGACAATTGCATTGTCTTTATTTGTTACGTCGACAACTGCTGCGAGGTTAGCTAATGCACCCGCTTCTGCATTTTCCTCTCTGGGTATTTGCGTAACTTTACATGACTGGAATTTCCTTTCTAGGTCTCGTGCCTTTTCCAGATATTGTTGCATCCGAGCCTCTCTTGTGGTATAAGTCCCCTGCATCTAGTTTACCACTAGTTGAGAGTCACTTTTGATCACGATTTGCTCAATTGAGAGTTCTCGTGCCAGTTCAAGCCCTGCAATAACAGCTTCGTACTTTGCTTCGTTGTTATGGGATAACATTTAATGGCTTGTCGTATCTTTTCACCCCCCAGGTGATATTAAAATAATTCCCAAGCCGGCTCCTTTTATGTTAGAAGAGCCGTCAGTAAACAGGGTCCAAATTCTTGGATTAGCCCCATTGAAGAGTTGTAACTCTTTTTCCACTTCAGGGATTATGCTAGTATTAAAATCAGCGACGAAATCAGCTAAAATCTGAGACTTTATTGCAGTCCTAGGCTGATATATCATGTCATGTTCGCTTAATTCTATTTCCCATTTAGCTAATCTCTCTGATAACTCTTGTTTATACAAAATATTTCTTAGTGGATACGAGGTCACAATAGTGATTGGGTGACATTGAAAGTATGGTCTCAACTTTCTAGATGTCATGATTAGACCTAAGGCTAATTTTTCTAGATGAGGATATCGAGTTTCAGTATCTAATAAAGACTTGCTTACATAATAAATCAGAGATTGTTTACCTCTGTCTTCTCTTACCAGTACTGCACTTACGTCAATTTTTGCTACGACAAGATAGACATACAGTCTTTCTCCCTCTTTTGGTTTAGACAGCAGTGAGGGTTTTGATAGATAGGCCTTCAGATATTTGAGAGCATGTTGGCATTCTTCAGTCCATTCAAACTGATTCTGCTTTTTTAGAACTGAAAAGAATTTAAAGCTCTTCTCCGAAGACCTGGAGATAAATCTTCCTAAGGCTGCAATTCTTCCTGTTATTTTTTGAACTTCTTTTTTGCTCGTAAGTATATCAGGTATTTCATCAATAGCTTTAATCTGAGCGGTGTTTACTTCTATACCCTTATTTGATACAAGGAAACCCAAAAACTTACCTGATTCAACGCTAAAGGCGCATTTTTCTGGATTTAGTTTCATGTTATACCTGCACGGGATTTCAAAGGTGATGAAAGATGATGGAAATGATCTTCCGCTTGAGTTGATTTTACCAGCATGTCATCAATGTATACTCCCATTATTTTCCCCAGATGTTCCTGGAACATCTTGGTCACTAGCCTTTGATATGTGGCTCTAGCATTTTTCAGGCCAAAAGGCATGACTTTGTAACAATAAGTCCCCCTGTTCATCGATCACTTGGTTCTTGAATAGTCCTTGCTTTCTTTTCTTTTGCTTGACAGGCACGAAGGATGGATCTTCATTTAGTTTATGAGTCACCACTTCCGGAGGTATACTTGTCATATCTGAATAGGACCAAGTGAAATAATCTGAGTTAGATTTTAAATATTTAATTAACTTACCTCTTCTTGCAGGGCTTAGCCTCGTGCCTATATGAACTTTTTGCTCAGGCTTCTGCTCGAACAGTGGGATAACTTCGAGCTCCTCAATATTTGTTTTAATATGCTCGTCTTCTCCTGGCTCCTGAATGACATCGGGTCTGGAATCTATGTCTGTATGTGTTGATGTTGCCTCTGTGGTGATTTGGTTCACCTTCTCATGGATTCCTTCTTCCGTACCTATTTGGGTTCAAATTTCTTCTTCCGTACCTAATTGGGGGATTTCCTTGGCTTTTGACTCTTCCGCTTCCTCTTTTTTGTTTGAGTGTACTACTGAATTTATATTCCTTGAGGTCTGTTGATCGCCTCGTATCTGTTGAATTCCCCATTTGGAAGGGAATTTTATTACCTGGTGTAAAGTAGATGGTATTGCGTACATGTTATGGATCCATAGTCTCCCCATGATTACGTTGTAATCCATATCGGTGTCAATGACTTGAAATTTCGTATTTTTGATTACTACTTCTGCATAGGTGTATTGGTAAAAAAGAGTTTCACACGTAAGCCATATTTTGACAACTCAGCCAGTCACGTGGACATAGGAAAACGCGACAGCTGGATGTGATTCTTTGAAGAGGTACAGTTCAAAGAGGCACGGTTCAGTAAACCCACGAACTTATCAGCCACGAGAAACTCAATTTGATCAAAACGGGAGAGAGGCACGGTCAGAATGAATCTAGACAAATCTACGGGCAGATTCAAGGACCCACAATTGATTACTCGAACGTTATGTAATCGAACCCCAATTACCGTTATCCTTTGTAACACCTCATTAATGTCATAATTAGTCATTAATGAGTAACCATAGCAAGAGTCGTACGTTATAAGAATCTCCTATATAAGGGAGGGGAATACAGCTTGTAAAGGCATCTGATTCTCGAATACAATCAACTTCGATTTTCTATATTTCTGCAATATTGTCTATTATTCATTTTTCTCCATTACCTTGATTATCAGTAACCCGTATTCATCTTAAAAATAAGCTTTAGTCAAAGGGTCTAATTCTTTGGTTAAAAAAATTGGTTCCGTTACCGGGAATTTGATAATCTTTGTTTACTTTTCAAGTGATATACTCTGAATTGTGTCAAACCCCAATGACAACAACCAGCAAAGGAGTGGAACCCCAGTTCCATCGCCTTCAGGAACCCCACATGGTTCGAGGGAACAATCCCTAGAAAGATCCAATAATGACAATGGTGATAATGATCAACCTGTGGAACAAGATCGTGTAAAGCAAATGATTGCAGAGTATGTGAGCCAAGCTTTGCAAGAATTTGCGAGAGGATTACCGGCAGCGTTACCTACACCGTCGACGCCACCCCCCAATAACACCATCACCATGGAAAATCCTCAATCTGGGTTGGAAAACTCAGGAAGAGGAGATACTCCTAATGAATCTCTCGAAACGAGACCAGGTATATCTAATAACTCAGAATTACAAAATTTACTACTAACCATGTAGAAACTGATGAAGGAGCAGAACGATCGCATCGAACAAATTCCTGGAGTACCACCTATCATCAAAGGCATCGATGTTGATAGATATTCTCAACAACCTTGGAAGCCAAGTGTGGCACCCTTGTCTACACCCAAGAAGTTTAAAATGCCTGACGTTCCCAAATATGATGGAACAACTGACCCACGCGACCACGTGACTGCTTTCACTACTGGGGTAAAAGGCAACGACTTAACGAAACAAGAAATTGAACCAGTCCTTGTCAAAAAATTTGGGGAAACACTTACCAAAGGGGCCCTAACCTAGTATTCTCTTCTCCCTGAAAATTCTATTATTTCTTTTGCTGAGCTTGCAGATTCGTTTATAAAAGCACACTCTAGTGCACAAAAAGTTGAGAAGAGAATGGAAGACATATTCAAAATAAAACAAGGAGACACGGAACTACTCCGTTAGTTTGTAGACAGGTTTCAACAAGAAAGAATGCAGTTACCCAGGGTGCCTGATAATTGGGCAGCCATGGCATTTGCAAGCAACCTGAACGATAAAAGCTCAAAAGCCACGAGACGACTTAAGGAGAATCTAAGAGAATTCCCCGCTACAACATAGAAAGATGTATATAACAGTACAGTACTAAACACAGAATAGAAGAAGATATCATTGCTTGTTCGAGAGATGAAGATCATTCCAGATCCAGATGTCCTGAATCAGATAGAAGATCAGGTAAAAACAGGTATGATCCTTACTTAGGACCTTCGGGACGCGATATTCCCCCCAGGTTCAAAAATACTAGGTCGGACTATAGACCACAAGGAAGAGATGTAGTCTCATCCTCGTCTAGATCCAGAAAAGATCGAGATGAACGACCTAGAGGTAGTACTCAAATTGAGGATCATACCTTTAATGTAAGTACTACTGAACTTGTCTCAATATTGAGGAACATGGGAGACAAGTTTAAGTGGTCCAAAGAGATGCGGTCAAATCCAAGTAGAAGAAACCCAGATCACAGGTGTGAATTTTACAACGATCATGGGCACAAAACTACGGATTGTAGATTTTTACAAGGTGAAGTAGAAAATTTGTTAAAACAGGGCTATTTAACAGAATTGTTTAGTGATAAAGGTAAACAGGCATATATGAGGAACAGGCAGGAGCACCCAAAGCCTCCTTCTCCAAAATGAACCGCTAACGTAATACAGGGGGGTGAAGAAGTAAACAGAGTGATTCGCAAAACAACCACAAAGTTCACAATTACACATGAGAAACGGGCTCGTGGAGAAGACGATATAACCTTCGATGATGCAGATATCAGCGGATTGATGCTTCCGCACAACGATGCTCTGGTAATATCTTTACTTATTCATGACACTAACGTAAAAAGAGTGTTGATTGATCCAGGCAGTTCAGTCAATATCATTTTGCTAAGAGTCGTGGAAGAAATGCTGCTAGGGAATCAAGTAATCCCAAAAGCACGAGCCATATCAGGATTTGATAACTCGACGGTTATAACAAAAGGAGAAATTGAGCTTAGCACTTATGCTAAGGGGGTGATCAAAAGAGCCAGGTTCCAAGTCATCGATACTGACATGGCTTATAACATGATCATTGGAAGGCCATGGATCCACGACATGAAAGCGATACCCTCCATGTTGCATCAGGTAATTAAATTTTCCTCTGAATGGGGGATTCAACAAATCAAAGGAGATCAGCAGACCGCAAGAAATATAAACTTTGTGGTACACTACAACAAGAAAATAAAGGTGGGAGAATTACGAGATAAGGGAATTTCCCAAGCAGGTAACAAAGCCTAAACAAGCATGGAAGGAATTACTACCCAAATAGGTACGGAAGGTATTATTGCTGAAACAGGTACGAAAGAAAATACTTACGAGAAGGAAAATCAAGTTACCACGGAAGTTATATTATACCACACAGAAACAGATTCCAGACCGGACGTCATTCGTGAACCGGAGGAAGATGAGCACATCAAAACAACTACGGAGGAGCTCGTAGCTGTTCCATTATCTGAACAAAAGCCTGAGCAGAAAGTGTATATAGGCACGAGGCTAGGCCCCGCTCGAAGAGGTAAGTTAATTGATTATTTAAAGGCTAACGCAGACTGCTTTGCGTGGTCCCACTCAGATATGACAGGCATCCCACCAGAAGTGATGACTCATAAACTAAATGAAGATCTATCCTTCGTACCTATTAAGCAGAAGAAAAGAAAGCAAGGACCATTCAAGAACCAAGTGATCGACGAAGAGGTACAGAAACTCTTGAAGATTGGTTCGATACGAGAGGTAACGTATCCTAACTGGCTAGCAAACACCGTGGTAGTACCTAAAAAGAATGGCAAGTGGAGAGTATGTGTAGATTATACTGACTTGAATAAAGCATGCCCCAAATATTCATTCTCATTGCCACATATAGATCAAATGATTGATGCCACAACAGTTCATGAATTATTGAGCTTTTTAGATGCATATTCTGGTTATAATCAAATTAAAATGAATCCTTCAGATGAGGAAAAAACTTCCTTCATTACAAACAGGGGGACTTACTGTTATAACGTTATGCCTTTTGGCTTTAAAACGTTGGATCCACCTATCAAAGGTTAGTGATTAAAATGTTCCAAGAACATCTTGGAAAGACGATGGAAGTCTATATTGATGTTATGTTGGTAAAATCAACACAAGCACAAGACCACTTCCAGCATCTCTCTACTGCTTTTTATATTCTACGCAGGTATGATATAAAGTTAAATCCAGAGAAATGCGCTTTTGGAGTGCAATCAGGTAAATTTTTGGGTTTCCTTGTGTCAAACAGAGGAATAGAGGTAAATCCCGCTCAAATTAAAGCTATAGAGGAAATACCTGATATTTTAACAAATAAAAAGGAAGTTCAAAGACTGACAGGGAGAATAGCAGTTCTGGTTAGGTTTATTTCTAAATCTTCCGAAAAAAGTTTTAAATTCTTCTCAGTTCTCAAAAAGCAGAATCAGTTCGAATGGACTGAAGAATGTCAGCAAGCCCTCAAGAACCTGAAGATTTATCTATTGAAACCACTACTACTTTCAAAGCCAAAAGAGGGGGCAAGATTGTACATCTACCTGGCTGTTTCAAAAATTATTGTAAGTGCAGTACTGGTAAGAGAAGAAAAAGGTAAGCAATCACCTATCTATTATGTAAGTAAAACTTTGCTAGATGCTGAGACTAGATATCCACATCTGGAAAAGTTAGCCTTAGCTTTAATAATGGCATCTAGAAAATTACGACCCTATTTTCAATGCCACCCAACCACCGTTGTGACCTCGTATCATATAAGAAATATTCTGCATAAACAAGAATTGTCAGAAATATTAGCCAAGTGGGCCATAGAATTAAGTGAGCATGAAATAATCTATCAGCCTAGGACTGCAATTAAGTCTCAAATACTAGCTGATTTTGTTGCTGACTTTAGTAATAGCATTGTACCTGAAGTAGAAAAAGAGTTACAACTCTTTAACGGTGCTAATCCAGGCCTATGGACCTTGTTCACCGATGGTTCTTCAAATATAAAAGGTGCCGGCTTAGGCATAGTCTTAATATCACCCACGGGTGAAAAGACACGGCAAGCTATAAAGTGTTATCCTATCACTAACAATGAAGCAGAGTACGAAGCTGTTATTGTAGGGCTTAAACTCGTACTGGAGCTCTCAATCGAGCAAATTGTGATCAACAACGACTCCCAATTGGTAGTAAATCAGATACAGGGGACTTACATCGCTCGAGAGACTAGAATGCAACAATATCTTGAAAAAGCACGAGAGCTCGTGAGACAATTCAAAACATGGAATGTAATGCAAATACCTAAAGAGGAAAATGCAGAAGCAGATGCACTAGCTAACCTCGTAGCAGTCACGAAAGTAACGACAATACAATTGTCGTTCAACTATTTCATTTAATAATAGACCAGGACAGGAATGAGGTAACTTTCAATAACCTAACCTGGGACTGGAGAAACGAAATTCTTAATTTTTTGCAGAATGGCACCGTACCTGAAGATATGAAAGCAGCTCAAGCACTTCGCCGCAAAGCTGCATAGTACTGCCTTATTCGCAACTCACTTTATCGCAAGATGTTCGGAGGACCCCTAGCTAAATGCCTCGGACCTAACCAAACGGAATTTGTGATGAAAGAAGTCCACGAAGGACACTGTGGAAATCACTCAGGGGCGAGATCCTTAGTGAAAACACTAATCAGAGCTGGATACTATTGGCCTAAGATGGAAGAAGAAGCCGAGAACTTCGTATCCAAATGTGACAGATGCCAAAGGTTTGCCAATAACATGCATCGACCAGCGGAATTATTACATCCAATAATATCCCCATGGCCTTTCATGAAATGGGGTACGGACATAGTGGGACCTCTTCTCACAACTAAAGGACATGTACAGTTTTTACTCATGCTAACCGACTATTTTACAAAATGGGTAGAGGAAGAAGCGTTCAAACAAGTACGAGAAAAGGAAGCTAAAAGCTTCTTATGGCGAAACATAATATGCCGCTTTGGAATACCAAAGGAAATCGTGTGTGATAATGGCCCACAATTCATAGGCTCGCAAATCATAGAATTCTTCGAAAGTTGGCAAATCAAGCGGATCACTTCAACGCCGTACCACCCCGTGGCTAATGGTCAAGCTGAGTCAACAAATAAGGTCATCATCAACAATCTAAAGAAGAGGCTGGATAAAGCCAAATGAAACTGGCATGATGAGTTACCAGCGGTACTATGGGCATACATAACAACTTCAAAGATAGCCACGAGAGAAACTCAGTTTGCACTTGTTTATGGCTCAGAAGCCTTAATACCTGTGGAGATTGGCGAACCAAGCATAAGGTTCTCAACAGCCATGGAATGTGAAAATGACGACGAATTAAGGACCAACCTGGACCTGCTCGAACCACGGAGAGAAGCATCATTGATACGGATGGCAGATCAAAAGCAAATAATAGAGCGTTATTACAACCGTAAAGCTCATCTCAGATACTTTAAGATTGGGGACTTCGTCCTCAAAAAATTCTTTCAATCAACGAAAGAAGCAGGTGCATGAAAGATAAATCCAAACTGGGAAGGACCTTACAAAATCCGAGGCATAGCTGGGAAAGGCGCCTATGAATTGGAAGCTATGGACGGCAGAGTTCTATCAACAAGACGGAATGCCATCCATCTAAAGAAGTATTACTTCTAAAATAAAAGAATACCCACCGTTAGGTATCACATGTTCGATTTTATTTTGAACATTTAAAAATTTTACTAACTTTTTTAGATGATAGGCACAACGCTAACCCATCACCAGATGATGATATTAGACCTGCAAAGACGCGAGGAAATGACACAATTCCCGGTCTAGGGTTACACTTTCTGATGGACGTTTTAAAAGGGTTAAGCAGTCATCATCTAAAAAACTATAGAACTTTGAGTCCAAAATATTTTTCCTTCTTAGGAAAAGGACCACAAGGAAGGAATAATCAAGTACTCGAGATTTCATTCTTCAAAGCTCAAACACTTGGGGGACTATACAGTCTGGAAGGCTAATACGAAGCAAAGAAAACTATCAAAAAGTCAAAGGATCGAGCCTGAAGACCCATCTACCCAACGAGACAAGTGACACGAGCAGAATCGAAAGAAATCAAAAGAGCCATCCAAATACAAAGCTTAATGCAAAAGGCAAAAATCTTCGAACATATTCAGGTTGAAAGGCAAAATATTAGTCACGATAAAGAAATGTACATCTTTATACTTATTCAAAGCTGTTGTAACAAAAACAGTTAGGGGTAAAAGATCATCATCAATGTAATCATTCAAAAAACTGCTCTTGAATAAAACAGTTATGGATGAAAGATCTAAATCCTTGTATTTGTTCAAGAAACTGTTATCAAATAAAAACAGTTACGAATAAGAAAACATTTCCCTCGTACTTATTACAAAACTGTTTCCAAAACAGTTGCGGGTAAAAACCCTTATCTTTATAAAAACTGTTACTAGTAAAAAATAGTTGTTTCCTTGTATTAATATCGAAAAACAGTTAAGAAATACAAGAGTATATCAAATCTATTAAACAAAAACAGTTGCAAACATGAGTTTTAGACGATAACCAAACACATGTAAAATGTCATGGAAGTTCAAACAAAAAACTTTCCTTGGAAACATTCTTAAACATGTGTAAAATTCATATCACTCTATTGCATTATCATGAAGTTGAGACGTCTTCTTCATGTCAATTATAAAGGGCCCTCTTCCATAAACTATGCCTACTACAAAAAGGTACACATTTGATATGATATTGTGCCTATTACAAAAAAGGTACGAGTAGTCTAAAGCATTCCCCATGCATAACTCGAAGGTAAAACTAAAACCTCGAAAAATGAAGCATGCAAAAGACTTAAAGAGTGAAACAGAAACTCAACAAAAGTCAAACAACTTCTCTCAAAGAAGCAGGAAAGACAACAGCTGAAGGGACGTCGTCAGGAGCAAGATCAACACCCTCATGAATAGGGTAATGTGAAACATCATCAAGGACAGGGGGCTCAATCACAGACACGGAAAGGTTAAGGCTGTAAGATAATTTCCTGGGCTTGAGCCAATGACATCTTCGGGATAGATAAAGCAGACACCCCACGGCCATAGAAGCCTATTAAAAAGGGAAAAAGTTAAACGACAAAAAAAGAGACTCGAATAAGGAAAGAAGCAAGAACAAGAGCTTCACTTACCGTGGGTCTTTACTTGCCAACCATACCTCCCAACAAGGTACTTCCAAGATCAATCTTCTGAATGAGCAACAATAAACAATTTTTCTACCCAATCACAAATACCGAAGACATTCTCAACATTATTCATGATTGCTGAGAGAAGAAAAAAAAGACACGGTGTTAATAAAACATCTCAAGTTAAAACAAGAAAAAGTAAATGTAAGCTAAAGCATACTCACGTGCGCGATTCCACTTCTCAGGGAAGGGAAGATTTTCTTCACCCACTAAACAAACAGTGGGTACAACTGTTTAACCAAAGAATTAGACCCTTTGACTAAAGCTTATTTTTAAGATGAATATAGGTTACTGATAATCAAGATAATGGGAAAAATGAATAATAGACAATATTACAGAAATAAAAGATCGAAGTTGATTGTATTCGAGAATCAGATGCCTTTACAAGTTGTATTCCCCTCCCTTATATAGGAGATTCTTATAACGTATGACTCCTGTTATGGTTACTCATTAATGACTAATTATGACATTAATGAGGCTTTACAAAGGATAACGGTAATAGGGGTTCAGTTACATAACGTTTGAGTAATCAATTATGGGTCCTTGAATCTGCCCGTAGCTTTGTCTAGATTCATTCTGACC
>ML358075.1:0-64296 GCA_005239505.1 Nicotiana paniculata | reverse complement strand
GCTGAGGCCATTGCTAATTAAAGTAAGGAAGAAAGAAAGGAACTCTCAACTCGATCTCAGTTGGTGACTTAAATGGACGAGAAGGGACAAAGTATATATAGTGGTGAGAGGTGCGCAGCCAACTCTAATTAATATTTTTATTGTAAATATTATTTAATCGTTTCCTGGTTGCCTTATTACTGGACTTTATTCTAGCTAGTAATCCGTCACCATGCAGCTTTTGTCCGAAACTATGCAAGATTTTCCATACTTTTATATTCTTTGACGTAAAAAACTTTACATAACTTTTAAGCAATTGTTGAAAAGTAATACATTTCCAATTTGAATAGTAGGTCAATGTGCCCAACGCAACCTTAATTAGCTTTTAACACCGAAAATCAAATATATTGTGGAGTAGTAAATAAATTTGC
This sequence comes from Nicotiana paniculata, assembly GCA_005239505.1. NCBI lineage: Eukaryota > Viridiplantae > Streptophyta > Magnoliopsida > Solanales > Solanaceae > Nicotiana > Nicotiana paniculata. The sequence goes on along the minus strand of ML358075.1, from coordinate 63,886 downwards.
AGACAAACTGAGGTCTTCTTCAACTAGAAAAATGAGCGGGCTTCCTTAGTTTTTTTTTATACTAAATTTAGTTAGCTCAAATTAATTTATAAAGCGAAATAAAGTGAAAAAATAATTTCGAGTGAGAAGGATAAAATATCGCATGCAGTAGCCACTTCTTTTTTATTTTCAAAAGTCCACCATTTTCTTGGGGGACAGGGCACGTGACTGTTGCTTTACTTGACTGTATACTAACTTGCCTTTTGATTCATTGTTGGCGTCTATATATGTGGGGTCTGTTGAAAATTTTATCCAGGTATTTGTACCAAATAAATAAATGTGAAATGTGTTTTGAATATATACTTTTTAGCACATGATCAATGTAACAATTCGACTGATCATTTTGAGCATTTGTATTTTTCTCGATAGTTTGAGGTCTCGAGTATCATCGCATGACTTTGAATTTAGCAACAGCAAAACCAAACAACAGATATAGACTATAGAGAGAGTGATGGCAGAAATCATAGGAGCACCAGTTGCGGGTCCGGAACCTAATTGTGGCTAAATTGGATAAAGAGAACGAAAATAAGTCCAACAAAAAAGAGTACCGAAATATGTATAACGCCACACTATTTGGCGCTATACATTAACTATAATTGTCCCGTTAATGTATAGCGCCACATAGTGTGACGTTATATACTTTTTTCTGACAGACGGGTATAACGCCATTATACCCGACGCTATTCACTAAAAGCAGTACAAGGTTGTCGGCCCACTGGTTGAAAGATAGACGTGAAGTGGGTTTTGCCCTTGAGGTACAAGGTTCAAATCCCTACACTGACACTTTTATATTTTCCTATTTCTTATTCATTTTTTGTTGCTTTTCATTATTTGGTTTAAGTGTTTAGATATAAATACTTTAATGTAGAAGCCATTTATTATTTCTTTAAAAAATAACTAATACTTTTAATAGTTCTTATTTTGTGTTTTACGTAAAACAAAATTATTTTTTTTCTTTTATTTTCAAATTAGAATTATAAGTTTTATTTTCAACTTAGAATTTTAGAATTATGAGTTTTATTTCATACCAAAATTCTTCTCTGCTGTCAAAAATCTCTTTATGCCAAGTATGTTCACTTTTTCATGGAACTCGTTCAGGTTATTTTTTCTTTCTACAGGTTTATAGCAATGTTTTTTGCAACCAACTGACCAAGGGAAAGGGGTATGTTTTTTGCAAATCAATAATAAAAATAATTCATTCATCAAGTGGGTGGTTTTTTTGTTATTTTCTATACGTTACTCCATTCGGTTCATAATAAGTAAGAAGTAACTTATTTACCTTTTTATTTGGTCTAAAAAAGTATCTATTTATATAATAAAGAAAAAATTCTATTTATTTTTTTCAAAATTACCCTTATGTATATATCCCTAAAAAATCTTTTACATATATGAAATATATTTACATAAATTGTCTCAGTTTTGAAAATTACCTGCCATATTTTCCATAAAAAAATATAAAATCGTTTAAAATAGACTCCTTATTTATGTGGGCTTCTATTTTTAGCAGTGACATACACATGAGTTTTCATAATCGGATCCACATTTAAAACTAAAACGAATATTGAATCATAAAGTTTCTGTTGCTCCCAAACGCACACGCAAGTATACGTGGTCGTACAAGTAATATAATTATAAGTTAAGTGTCGAACTCATAGAGACTTGTATAAAGTACTCACTAAATCATTAAGGTTGTTATTCAATCCAGCTAAAATGAAAGTCCAATAATGTGATTATATTATACTACGATTCTAAGTAATAACTAAATTGTCAAGTAACGAGTTGATTGNCCTAACCACAGATCCGCTCCCCTAAAGAATTAAGATCGGGCTCCCTTCAATTCTTCTCTAATCTCCCAAAGACTAGGGGAGAAGTTGGCGACGGGGCAAACGATCTCTTCTTCATAGTTGCCAACTGCTGTTGTTGCTGCTGAGGTCATTGCTAATGCAAGATGTGTTGGGAATAAACCCCGCACAAATAATTATCACGGTAATAAAAGCGAAATAATAATATAGGACCGAAATACAATAATTAATAAGAATAAAAGAGTGACAACGACACCAAATAGATAAATCAACGGCTCCAAGAGGAGCAACTAATATCACTACTGTAAGAAATTTTACACTTTGTAAGTCCGAGTAAAATACTCCAAAAGCTATTACAACGCTTAAAAGAAATAGCACTCTTTTGATATTTCCACCTCACTACAATATCGTTCATTTTCTATTTTTCTCACAGATTATTTTCTTATAGTCTGTCTGTAATGTCTCACTTTTTTTCTCTCTCTTTTTATTGGTGCNACTCTCGTTCAGAACTCATAATTGTTAATGCAAAAACGTTTCTTCCTCTTTTTCCTTTTTCTTGAACAGCCTTTACAATAGATTAGGGTGTTTGGTAAATGGTAACTAATTAGAGTGTGCGACATAAATATTTGGAGTTTGTGGCTTAAAAAGGGTACAAGTCATATAAGTTAAAAAGTACTCCCTTCGTTTTAATTTATGTGAATCCATTTACTGGGCACGGAGTTTAAGAAAAGAGAGAAAAATTTTGAACTGTAGTGTAAAATGAGGCACATATATTTTGTGTGGCTTTAAGTCATTGTATTAAGGTAAATTGTTTCAAAATAAGGAAAGATGTCATACTTTTTGACACGGATTAAAAAAGAAATAAATTCACATAAACCGAAACGGATGGAGTAACATAATTTGAGACAAATTTTATGGACCTTGAGTTTAAGTTTGTGCGTAAAGACCGATGGGAAGAGAAATCAATTTTAGCGTAATTATAACAACATTGCAACAAGATAATACAATAACACCAAAAATACATAAATCTGACCTGAAGGTGTAATATTTATGTTCAATCAAATGTACCCAATAGGTCATTTTCAGTTTTAACCTTTATTTCTGTGTTTTGAGACTTCAAATAGCTCTGTTTAGCCTTCCTCCATCAGCGTATGCAATTCGTCTCTTTATCCGGAAAGTTCTTATGTGAAAAATTGATGAAAATGTGAAGTGATGCCTTAAAACTCACTTGAATTGACTTCGGTCAACGCTTTGAGCAAACAGATACGGATTAGTATTTTGGCGGTCCTGGTGGGTCCGTATCGTGATTTGGGACTTGGCGTATGCCCGAAATCGAATTCGGAAGTCCTTAACTTGATTTAACGTAATTTGTTGAAAACTAAAAATTTAAAGGTTTAAAGAATTCATAAGTTTGACCGTAGATTGATTTTGTTGGTACCGGATTCAGATTTCAGTTCTGGAACTTGATATAGTTTCATTTCAGTATTATGACTTGTCTGCAAAATTTGGTGCAAAATGGAGTTGATTTGACGTGATTCGGACGTCCGGTTCAAAAATTAAAATTGCTTAAGTTCTTTAAAAATTTCATTTGTTTTGGTGTCCAATAGTTTTAAGTGTTATTTGGTGTTTCAATCGCGCGACCGAGCGAGTTCATATGATGTTATTATACTTGTGTGCACGTTTTGTTTAGAGCCAGAGGGGATCGGGTAAGTGTTGTTGTTTGAGACTTAGAGAAATCTGGTGTTTTGTTGTTTCTGGTGCACTAATGCTTTGTGTTTCACGATCGCAAAGCCTCTCTCGCGATCGTGTAGTGTAAGCTGGGCTGGGGGTGAATTTCTTCTATGCGAACGCGAGGCTTGAGTCGCGAACGCAGAGCATTGGGGGGTTTGCTCTTCGCGAACGCGGCCTGCTAAACATGAACGCGTAGTATATGGGATGTGTAATGACCCAAAGGGGTCATCTTATGAATTAAGACACTATTCCGAGTTCATTAGCTTTAAAAAGATTAATTTTATTTACCTTGATATGCGTGCATAGTCCGGGCATGAAACCGAAAAACTTTTATGTGAAATAAAAAATTTTGAGTTGAAAATTTGATTTTTAGTTGACTTTGGTCAACAGTTTGAGTAAACGAACCCGGATTGTTTTTGAAGGAAATAATAAAATGAATTAACATTTGAACTCGTAGGTATCGGGCCCGTATTTTGATTCCGAATTCCGGTACAGGTTTGTTATGATATTTAAGTTCTTTCAGTGAAATTTTGTGAGAATCGGAATTGATTTGGCGTGATTCAGACGTTCGGTTGAGAAATAGTGAAAGTGAAATGTTCTTGAGAAAATCATGAGTTTTGAGGTTAAATTCGTAGTTTTTGAGTTGATTATTTGATCGCACGAGTAAGCCCGTATGATGTTTTCAGATTTGCATGCATGTTTGGTTTGGATCCCCGAGGGCTCGGGCGAGTTTCATATAGGTCACCGAGTGTTTAGACTTAGAAAAATCTCTCAGCTGGTGTCTGGTGTCTGTCTAGGCCTCTGATCTCGCAATTGCGAGATCAGGCTTCACAATTGCGAAGTCAACATGCCTGGTAATTGCGAGCCATTATATCACAAATGTGAACCAGGCATGGGAAGGCCATCCTCGCAAATGCGAGATTTTCATTGCAAATGCGAAGACTACCTAACAAGCCGAGAAGTCACAAATGCAACATTTTTATCGCAAATGCAAAGGCAACAGGATTTCAAAGGGTTCACAATTGCGAACCCCTGATCGCAATTACGATAACTGTAGCCTATTAAGTTAGACTTTTTACGGGATTTTCCCCCATTTTTACATTCTCTCAAAGCTAAACCTCCAGTAGGCGATTTTCCAAAGATCTAAACTTCTCCAAATCGTTAGTAAGTGTTATCTAACTAATTCCTTTCAATCCTTAACAACTTTTCACAAGATTTCATCATAGAATCTAGAGTTTTCATGGTAAAAATTTGGATTTTTGGGTAGAACTTAGGAATTTTAAAATTTAGGAATTTAGACCTCGAATTAAGATCGGATTCCAAAACAAATTGTATATCAGGGATCGGGGGAGAATGGGTAAACGGGTTTTGGTTCGAACCTCAAGTATAGACCAACGGGACCCAGGGTCGATTTTTATCTTTTGATAGGAAAACCATGACTTTTTCATTAATGTTAATTCCTTTAGCAATAATTAATGATATTGAAATAATTATGATTAGATTCGAGCGGGTTAGAGGCAAATTCTAAAGGAAACGTTGTGCTTGAGTAGTGAATTGCTTGTAAAATTTAGGTAAGTGTTTGGTTTAACCTTGACTTGAGGGAATAGGAATCCCCAACATAAATGTTATGTGAATTTGCATGTGTGTGGTGTATAGGTGAGGTGACGAGTATCTATGCACTACCAAATTATCTGCTGAACATGATCCCTTCCCTGTTCCCAATTTGTTTTATTCCTTGGCTTCATTGTGGTATAAAAAGAGTTGAGCTTGTTGACAGTGTTTTACGATACATTCTGGTTGGTTTCATTGTGAAATGATAATTGATGAAGTTCATGAATAGTACAACTTTCTGCTTACAATTGTTGAGACATAAATATTGTGAAAGGCTTGGCCTAAATTGTGAAATCCTTTTATAAATAAAGAGATGTGATTGTCTGGTGGAAGCGGGTTGCACGCCGCAATGAGGAGTAATAAGGGAGGAAATGTGGGATTGGGTTGCACGCCGCAACAAAAGAAATAAGGGTAATATATATAAGGATGAGCAATAAGGGTGGACAAGTGGGAGTGGGTTGCACGATTTTATTGTTGTCATTTCATATTCTTCACTTACGGTTATCTTAAATTGAAACTTGGAAATTTTCGTGAGGATTGGTTATACCTGAGATTTGGAAAGGTTAACTGAGTTGTTTTATTTATTTGTTGCAAGTGTTGTTTAATTTGTTATTATTCCCTTCTTGCTTTATTATACATTGTGTTCAAGTTATAAAAGTCTCGTCGTAGTCTTGTCACTACTTCGTCGAGGTTAGGCTCGACACTTACCAGTACATGGGGTCGGTTGTACGGATACTGCACTCTGCACTTCTTGTGTAGATCTAGATATCGTCCAGAGCTAGGTGAAAGTAGTAGCTGATATTATTTGCATGGATACACGAGGTAGATCTGCTGGCGTCCGCAGATTCTTGGAGTCTTCCCTTTATTATTTAAATTGCTACTTTATTTCATTCAAAACAGAGATATATTTCTTTTAGCCAAATATTTGTAGTATTCTTTAGTAGTTCGTGAATTGTGACACCAGGCACTGGGTAGTTATATAGTTAGTATTAGTTCGTGGTTCGTTTCATCTTATCGAATATTATTCCTGATTGCATTTATTGGAAAGTAATAGATTTCCTTCTTATTTTAAATTATTTTATTGTGTTTTAGTAAACTTTTAGAAGAAAAGGATAGTTAAGTTCTAACATTAGTTTGCCTAGAAACTATGGTGTTAGGCGCCATCACGATTCCGTGGGTTGGTAATTTGGGTCGTGACAGGATGAGGGCTAGGAATTTTTCGATGTTGTTCTATGTGAACGCGAGCCCAGGCTCAGGAACTCGAAGGTCAAGGGGGACAGACCAACACGAACATGTGCAACTCTTCATGAACGCGAAGTCCTTTCTGGCTGTTATGTATCTCGATCGCGACAGGTCTCTCGCGAACGCGGTGAAGACTTGTCTAGTGATTTTCAAAGCAGAACAAAAACGGGACTTCTTCCAAAATTTCATTTTTCATCACTAGAACTCGACCTAGGGCGATTTTTGAAGAGGGATTTCAGCACCAAATCATAGGTTTGCAGTTCTTAACTCGTTTTCTTCAATTTCCATTATCATTCATTGGATTCCTAGTCCTAAATCTTGTTCTTTAAGGATAGAAATTAGGGATTTTGGGAGAAATGGGAATCTTGAAAATTTGGGGATTTAGACCTCGATTTGAGGTTGGATTCCAGAACTAATTACATATTCGGGCTCGGGGGCGAATGGGTAAACTAATTTTGGTCTGAACCTCGAGTTTTGACCAAGCGGGCCCGAGATCAGTTTTTGACTTTTTTGGGGAGGAAATTTGGAAAAACTATAATTGTGTATTGAGATTGATTTCTTTAGCAAAAATTGATGTATTGAAGCTAATTATGACTAGATATGAGTGGGTTGGAGGTGAATTCTAGAGGAAAAGTGGTACTTGAGCAGTGAGTGTCATGTAGATTGAGGTAAGTGTCGTGTTTAACTTTTGGTTGAGGGATTAGGTATTAATTGGCTACTTGCTACATGTTTGGTTATTGAGTACAATATATAGGTGAGGTGACGAGCACCGATGTGTTGATGTCGAGTCATAGCATGCGAGTGAGTCCTATTGTGGTAACTGTTGTAGTCTCTAATCAACTTGCTCATGCTTAGGTTAGCCAATTGTTATGTTGGGCATCTCTTATCCTGTTTTACTGTAATTTGGTAAGTGTTGAGTACTGAGTCAAGGTTGAGCTTGATATTGTGAGATTAAATATTGAAGTAAGACCAATTTATGATATTTCTGTCCCTCCGTGTTATTGATCTTTGTTTTGGTGAGGAAGAGTGTAAAGTACGAAGGGTGATGCCGTGCAATATTTGTGAGTGAGTGTTAATGCACGAAGGGTGATGTCGTGTCATGTTTATGAGTGACAATGCACGAAGGGTGATGTCGTTCCATGTTTTGTGAGTGATAATGCACGAAGGGTGATGCCGTTCCATGTCTTGTGAGTGATAATGCACGAAGGGTGATGACGTGCCATTCTATTATTCATATGGTGATATTGAGAGTAAAAGAACGAAGGGTGATGCCGTGCAATTTTCTTTACTATTTTTACTTGTTCATTTTTTTAAGGCATATTGACTGATTCTGTCCTGTCTTTGTTTCTTATTCCTTGTATTTTGAACCCTTCAGCATGTCCCCTTCCCATGATTTCCTGCTCTATTTCTTTTATTACTATTGCTTCTACTTGTATGATTATACTACACATGTTATATGTGGGTGTCTTATCCTAGCCTCGTCACTAGTTCGTCGAGGTTAGGCTCGACACATACTGGTACATAGGGTCTGTTGTACTGATGTTGCACTCAATTTCTGCGCAGATCCAGGTGTCAGTCCGGGATGATTTCGATCTTCGCCGTTGATTATTTACCTGGAGACCCAAGGTAGATCTGCCGACATCCGCAGATTCCTGGAGTCCCCTCATATCTGATCATTTTACTATTTTTCTTTGGTTCATAAAGAGTCGTATATGTTTCCTTCAGCCAAATACTTGTAGATAAATCATAGTAGTCCATGAGTTGTGACTCCAGATCATGGGTAGATATATATATACACTACATGTGCACGATGTTGTTATGAATTCCCGTTTATTTATTAATTTATCATGTGTTCAATGGCAGTAATTCATCGCAAGTTTTAAGATTTTATGTTTTGAATCTCTAATGTTGGCTTGCCTAGAGAGTGCAACGTTAGGCGCCATCACAGTCGCGATGGTGGGAGTTCGGGTCGTGACACATTTGCGAAGGGTTGATCGCTTTTGCGATCATCGCAATTGCAAACTATGTGTCGCAATTGCGATAACTGCAGCTGGGTAGAATAGGGAGAAAATGGGATTTAGCTTATTTGTTTTAAGCACTCGACCCTAAATACCCTAGAGGCGATTTTCCCAAGATATTTTCTTCCTAAATTCTTTCGTAAGCAACTTCAATCTATTTCTTTTCAATTACTCATTACATTTCATTAGTTTTCAACATTAAATCTAGGATTTTCATGGTATAAATTAGGGATTTGAGTACAATTGGGGGGTTTTGTAAAATTGAGATTTAGACCTCAAATTGAGGTCGAATTTCGAAACTAATCACATTATCGGGATCGGGGGTAAATGGGTAATTGGATTTTGGTTTGAATCATGGATTTTGACCAAGCGAGCCCGGGTTTGACTTTTGTTGGCTTTTTGAGAAAAGTGTAAATATCTTAAATTTACGTATTGTGATTGATTTCCCTAGCATTATTTCATATTGCTGAGTCGATTTTGGTTAGATTCGATTGGTTTGGAGGCGGATTTTAGAGGAAAGTCCCTAGCAGAGCCTTGATTTGCTTGCGTAGCGAGGTAATTGTTGGGTCTAACCTTGATTTGAGAGAATTAGGAACCCCTGAGTAATGTGCTATGTTAATTACATGTGTGGCGGCATATATGCAAGGTGACGAGTGTATATACGCCGTCAAAATACTTGTTACTATGCTTTTCCGTATTTCATTAATTATTTTATTCCATGGCTTAACAGTCACATGCTTTAATTGCTTCCTTTGCCTTAACTTGCTACTTGTAATTTATTATTCTCGTATTAACATGTTAGTTTCTCCCATGCTTCCATGATTTAATTGCTACTTGCTTTACTTGCCTTAATTGCCTTACTTGTACATAAATGTCATATATTCTGCTTGTCTTGTTTCTTAGTGTAAATTGTAGCACTTCATGATTTGGTACGATGTTTCCTTTATGGATTTTCTTCGTATTCCTCATTCGTAGAGATTCTTGTGAATTGAGTTGCGAAGTTTATTACATTTATTGATTTTTTTGCTTATGGATCAGGTTGCACACTGCTACAGGTGAAATAAAGGAGGATTGATTTTGATAGGCTGAGATCAGATTGCGCCTCGCAACAGATGAAATACGGGAGGATTGATATGGTGAAATAAGGGAGAATTATGATATTGACTTTAATTATATGGTGGGATCGGGTTGCGCGTCACAACATATTTAACTTGTTATTATTGATAGTTACATGGTGGAATAAGGGAGGATTGTGTTTGTATAGTGGGATCGGGTTGTGCCGCAACGGTTTATGTGTTTTGTATTCCTTGTTGTATTGTGTTGGCTTTGGTATTTTCATACGAGACTCTGATGATTTGTATTTCTGGTTTTACTCGTTTCCGAGGATTTAGTTATTTTCATGACTTAACTGCTTTATTTTCTTATACTTTCCTTTCCTGTCATTATTATATACTACGTCTTGATACCTAAATTTGCCCTCACATTTTTCCAAATAGTATATATATTTTAAAAATATCATTTTTGCATCATTATTTGACTTACAAGATTTATACAAGTATTTTTCATAATTTTCCGTAATTTTTAGAGTTTTAAAATTAATTTTTCTTGCATTTAAATTACTAAAAATATTATCCCTTTAAATTATTTATGATGACCTAATAATCGAAATTTTTTATTTATACCCACATACATGTTTTAAATATTTTTACTTCATTTTTACATAATTGCATTTTAATTTCTAAGCTATTTACCTAATTTTGCAATAATAACCTATATTCTACACATAATTGTATTCACTACATTATTTGTTCTATAATATCATTCCTTATAAGCTATTGTTTTTAAGTATTTTGCTGCATAAATAACATTCTTATCATTTATTAACCCTTTTCTATAATTTATTTTTGATAAAATTTTTGTATTTAAATTATAGGCCATTTTAAAGTCAATTTCAGACAAAATGTGGCCCAAATCTTTATCCCAACAACCCCCAACCCAAGCCAAATGACCCTTTACTAAAAATCGGTCAATATCCATCTCCACGACCCGCCCCATTCAATTTTTTAATCCTGGCCGTTGATCTTTCAAGATCAACGACCCTCATTCATTCCCCCCTTTTTAATTAACCCAACCCAAACCCTAATCCTGATTTCCACCTAATAGCCACCTCTAAAACCTCTCAACTCCTTCCCTCTCTAGAGAAAGCCTAGCCGCCACCTTTCTTAATTCCATCTCCTAATCCCATTTATAATAGGATCCCACAATTATTTGCTTACCATATCTGGGTTTCTTTGCTACTTGTCACACGTTTATGGTATTACTTAGGTATTTGCCTAATTTTGGAAAATACCATCTCTATATCGGACAAGAATCAACCCAATCTTGGAGATTTGGACAATATTTCGTCCATATACACGAAGAAAAGCCTGATTCTTCATACCCATTGCCCAATTCTGAGTTTTAAACCCTAACTAGGGTTTGGAGTTTGCTTTCCTTCCTTTCTGGTTACTTTACTGACTTGCATGCAATATTTTACTCTTTTTGTTTATGTTTACTTGATTTCTTTTCTTGTTTATTTGCCTGATTATACCACCATATAAACCCCTCCCTTAATTCCCCCAAAAGAAATATTAATCATTGTATTCTCACTCTTACTAGTCCTATGCTATTCTGAAATTTGAGCTCTTGGACGGCTCGAAGCCAAGGCCACCAGAATTCAATTATCCGACCTCTCTCAGTGCGAGCACTGCCCGGGGTTCACCTAAAGCTCTTGGGAACTCAGACGCATTGAGAATTTTGGGGTTTCTGTTGTTCTCTATGTGTTACTGATAAGCAAGTTGTTGGCTCTTAAGCTGTACCTTATTAGCTCGTATATTCATGTCGTTTAGGCCTTTGTGAATAAATATGATGTTTCATACCTCTATTCATATTCATGTTTTTTCTCATTATCCTATACCCTTGTATTTTTCTAGTATCTGAACCTACTTGAATTATAAGTTTCGATGCATGCTTGTTAAGTGTGCATAATTTGAATAATTTCTGATTACTTTCAGTCCACTCTGCTATTCTGATTACTAGTAGCTCTTCAAAAGCCTTTTCTTATGCCTTCCTTTGGATTCTTGCATTCTTAAGGAGGTTAGCTCCTGCCCAGGATTTGCTTGAGTGAATTTCTTTCTAATGAATCCTTCATGCATGTTTTACTGTTCTCCTGCTTACATGAGCCTTATATGCCCACTACTGTCTCAATGTTTTAGCCAAACTGTAGTCAATACTGCATTCTTCAGTGTTGCCCAAGATTCTAGTTAAACCTAATATACTTGGTTTTATCATTATGCATAACTGACTGGCCTAAGTTCTGAAGTATGACATATATTTCTACTATGATGTCTTTGGGATGTAGAAATCTTTGTGATTAGGATTCTTATCGACTGTTATAAACCATTCCTACTTGCTTATTTACTTTCCATTCTCTGACTATGACTTTATTAGACCGTCATGCCTTAAGTTCTTAGTTTTGAGTCTCTTTGAGGTTAATTCATGCTTTACTATAATCTTGTTGTTTTGAAAAATAAGCGTGTATGCTTACCATGTTGACCTAAGTGATATGCCTCCACAACTCTGTTAATGTTGCACATGCTATACTCTTTCACTTGTTAGGAACCTATTTTGTCATTCCTTAGGCTCAGACTCTTCTATTAAGTATTTTTCTCTGTTGATCCTTCAAAGTTTGCATAATCAGATCCTCTGTTTGAAATTGCCTTGAGCTGTTTGGCCATTTTAATGCTTGAAAATTCTTTACAAGTAGTCTGTTATCCTACAATGATCCATCACACCCCCTATAACTAGAAAATGCAGGCCAAAATTTGTCTAATTGTGTTCCTGCCTACACGTCGCATGAATTTGTCTATTCGTTTTGGTGATGGCTAGCTTTACAATCTTAATAAAATAAGTGTGTGGGACACCTTCCTAGACTAGTTAGTTTAACGTTAGTCTATTGTTTGTAATCATGTATGAGTCCCTCCTCCGGGTTTGATATCTGTTCTATGCGATGTGGGGCTTGACTGTTGGGTTCAGACTTACTGTTGGTCTCATGAGCTGGGTTCTGAGCCTATTGGAGCTATAGAATGTTTAGAAAAGCATTGGGTTATCTATACTGGGCCTGTCATTGGGCCTATAGCGGTTTTATTATGTAATTATTCATTCGGGCTGTACTAATTTGTAAACTGAATAATTGGGGACTTAGTGAAATTGGGGAAGAAAAGGTATTCTAGTATTTGCGAGAAAGGGTAGAGAACATGTCTATAGGATTTATGCGCTCTATTTGTTGTTAGCTTGCTTTATTTCTGTACATTGATAGACATCATGCTTTTAAGAGTCCCGCACAGACATCACTTAATTTGTAAAGATATGTTAGTTCCAGTATTTGCTATACATGTTTCCATAGCTGTTCTTTTAACACTCTTAGATAACACGTCTTAGGGCGTTGCAATGAAAGGTTTTTTACTTATCTGGATATCATTCCTATAGGACCTCAAATAATCGATCTATCAATTGCTTCAATTACTTTTGGTGTGTTGTTTATCTAGATATCATGGCTATAGGTTTCTAATATTCTAATCAACTGTTCCCATTGTTTTCTATTACATTGTCGTCCGTTTAAGATGCATGCCTATAAAACCACCATTAGTAATTCAGAACTATGACTGTTAGATATAGGATTTGCAACATTCAATTTGCTTATGCGCTAATCCAGAAATTGTTGTACTGCCCATGCACTATTAGAATTTAGAATCGCTTAGAAATCAACTGCTTATGTATAATTCTGGAAATCATAATAACTTAGAGAATGCAGCATTACTTATATAATACTGGAACCATATATAAATCACGCCCATAGGATTTAATGAATCTAATATGTCTTAATCTGTCTATTTTCCTGAACTGCCCGCATGCATTTGTTGTTTATGTGTGGAGGCTAACTTGGGCCTTTAATTGTCTTTACGTGAAGTCCTATCTGTTTTGAATATTGCCAAGTTTTATCATTTTAAGCAACTTAAGTTGAGTCTAGAACCACCCAAATAAAGTCCTCCTGGACCATAGGCATGGGAAGAGTAGTGCACACATAGGGTACGATTTAGAATTGAATTAGAGTGTCTTTAAGTAAGCAACTTCAACATAGTAATTGGTAGCAGGAGAAGATAGTTTGTGCCCGCTGAATAATATGAGAAACCCCTACCTTAAGGGAGTTGCGAAGTATTATTTATGTTGCACGAAGTGATCCTTTAGGCTAAAAAACTTAGGACCCCCCTTTTCCTTTATGTACTTGTTATATACATTTAGCCATTTAATATAAACCAATGTAGTTGTATCATTATAGTCATTAAGATTTGTACCAATTCCCATGTGTTATAATAAAATTCTTCGATTGTTATATTTTTTTTTACTTGATCGCTAGCCTAATTACCTAATCCAAATAGTTTTGAGTTCGTCCGGGACCCACAATTGTTGACCTCGAAGAGCGCCTAACAACTTCTCTTTGAGGTAACTTGAGCCCTTAACCGATCTTTGGTGACGGTGACTAGTTAAATAGAGTTATATGCATAATAGGTTCCCTAACGCACCTTAAAAATCATAGGTGTCGACTCTTCTCTTTTAATACCCTCCTCCATTTAAAAGAGTTGTCACATGTCGAAACCCGCTTTCGTGAGAAAACGGGCGCGACAACATGGCGACTCTGCTGGGGATTTACACTTAGGCTCTTACCATAATGAACTTGGCTTATGTGGATTGCTTTCTTTGTTACATGCACAACTCGTCCCTTCCTCACCTTTATTATTTTAAATCTACTATGATATGCATATTCCCTCATTTCCTCACCTTTATTTGTTTAAACCTGCTATGATATGCATATCCCTTCCCCTACTCGCCTTTATTTGCTACGACATGCACATCCCTTCCCCTGCTCACCTTTATTTGCTATGACTGCTCTTCATCTTGTCAAAATCGCTATATCATGCCTACTTCCTTACTTGCTTTATTACCTTCACATATATATTTTATGAACTAAATTGACTTCTTCTTTTTTGTCTCTTTTCTATGTTATCCATGTTTACTTTGATATTCTATTTACTGCTTTTACATATTTTATCATGAAAATACTTGGCAACATGTTATTATCTTTGCATAGAGCATGCTCCACATAATACTCCACTCGTGCCAATTAATATAGTGGGGTGCTTGATGAGTGTCCACGCTCTTCCAAAATTACCTTTTAAATCGGAAAGGGTTATCTGTGGTAGACTAGTTGATCAGCGGTGCAATCGACGGTCCTGTGCCTTTCCCTCTCAAGTTGTCCACTTGGGAGTACCAGTCTAGACTATTCTAGAAACCCTACTCCAAATTGAAATGTACTTGCATAATGCTAAACCTAGTATGGGTTAGAGCGTTATTAACGTAACAACCCACTAAGATAAACCTTTTTCAAAGTCCGACGGGATTTCCACAATCCCAATGGACACTATCATATTATGTGCATACTTGGAGAAAATGTGCCAACGTGTTGATCATTATTGTGTAAGTAGTCAAATTTGGAGTGGGAAAGGGCTAACCTTTGTTTGTTTGCAGAAAATGAAGCACGAAGTCCTAGGATCGGCATGGTCCAAAACATCCCACCTTTGCTACTTGACTGGTGGAAAGACCTTGCACCTTGCAACAAGAAACATGTGAGAAGAGTACTTGGTGACCTACCATCCTCGCTTAATATCCAACCAAATAGGGCATTGATTGTGGCCGCTACCATGTTCTGGGATGAAAAAAGAGTTGTCTTCCGATTTGGTGACATAGAAATGACTCCTCTCCTGGAAGAAATAGGAGGCTTCGCTAAGTTTCCATGGGATAGTCCGGGATTACTAGTACTAGAGAATTGCATCCCTCACGGTTTTCTAAAGATGCTGGGTTTTAAGAAAAATGATGAACTGCTCTGTTTAAAAAAATCATACATCCTTTTTGGATTTATTTACGAGCATTATGGGCATAGAAAGTCGTATCGTCTTCATCATGATGAACTTGCCATTACTTCCTTGGGTTGGATGCACCACCGGATTTATGTGTTCATCGTCTGCTTCTTGGGATTGTTAATATTTTCCAATGAAAGGGGGAAGGATTCATACTCGCTTAGCCATGGTCGCCAGGACTTGGATGGAAGACATCAAGGGACAAACTTATACCATCATCCCCATGATCTTAACTTAAATGTACCGCGCTCTAGATCGGTGCAAGCAGGGATTTGGACACTTTGAAGGATTTAATCTGTTACTGCAGTCTGGCTGTTGGAACACTTTCAGAGGGGAGAATATAAGAGCTTCTGTGACGGCTATTGAATGAATACATAACTTACCATCACCCAAAGAAAATGACGTTTATCCCAGACAGGTTTGCACAGCCTGGAAATGTTGTAAGTTGGGTGCCTTTCTTTAGCAATATGATAGACGAACAGGTACACTGGATGTTCCAGTGGTTTCTTAGAAGTGAGTTCATTATCAGGTCAAGAGAGACTACTCATTTGGTACAGATCGGGTTGTGAGGCATCTATCCTTATGCTCCTATAAAGGTAATGAGACAAGCGGAAAGAACAACAGGTCATACCTCGGGTTTCCAACACAGTCCAGTACAAGGAAGAATTTAAAGAGGTTGTCATTCCATTCAAGTTCAAAGCACAACATATGTGGAACTAGAACATCATTGTGGAAAAAGAAACCATTGATCCAAACAGGTATCATGCCGGTCATGTGTAGTTCTACCCATCGTGGTTGGTGGACGATATAGCGGGAGACGTCAAGCTAGGAGTCAATCTGAAAAACAGGATCATAGATGAGGCTGCTGAGGCACATATTAAGTATAGAAGGCTGCGCAAAAGGGTTTTCGACTCTGAAGCTAAACATATGGAACAACACAAAGTAAATATGGAAGCAACAAAAGAATGGAAGGAAATCGCCACCAAGTCAACAAAGAGATAGGAATACTTGGAACAAGGACTGATAGAGCTTGAGAGAAAGACGAGAAAGAGACTCTCAGATTGTCAAAGCAGTGATGGCTGTGAAGGAGGGAATCATGAAAAGTCTTATTATTGGATATGCGCGATCTGGAGAACTTGTTTGATTGAGTCAAAAGAGACAAGCACGGAGAAGGTCCTTCAAGGACCAAGTAGACTAGGAAATGATGTTCTTTACTGCTTTCTAGATTAGCCTTAGACTTCGATTGTAATAAGTCTAAATGCCTTATTATTATTGTCTATTTAGTAAAGGTTTGACTCATTTTCGCATTAATGAAATGACGCAATTATTGGCATCGATTTTCTCTAAGTCTATGTGTTGCTTAGGCCTACCTCGGGCACGATGAGGTCCCCAAGTTAGGATGCGAATTATTGCATGCCTTTGTGAAGCATGTTTAACACTGCAAGCATTCTTTCAATATCCCTTACAAACTTGGTTACCATTTGCTGTTTCTTTCTTTGATTATTCCCATTCCCCAAGGTTGGTTCGTGCATACTAGCATCGTCAGCATATCATACTAGATCTAGAGGTCCTCCACCTCCTCCTCCACCAAGCGATCCTAAAGTCAAAAATAAAGTAAAAGGGGAAATGGATTATTTGAGTGGTATCAGAAAAGACAACGCCACCATGGCAGAAAATGTCGAAACTTTAGATGGCCGAAGTACTCCAGCGCCGAATGAACTGGTCTTACGTCTGGACCAGAAAATCCTGGAACTACAGAGCGAAATTGAGCAGGTCCAAAATTTGGCAAACCTTTCTCTCACTCTCAATGTCCCTAACATTAACCAACAAATTCCGACTACCCAGAACCAAATACCACCACAAAACACACAAAACCAAAACCCACCATCAAATCCTCCTACACCACACCAGTACCCCATATCTCCTCGGAACCTTAACCCTTCACCAGCGCCAACTCCTCAATAACGCCATCATCATCCAACTCAATACCCATTAACCATTACTTAGTACACTCCCCATAATGCACCACAACTCACTCCTGATCTCCAAAACTCAACTAATGACCACCCTTATGCCCAGATTCCCGAAGTTCATCAAAGCAATCCAATATATGTGGAAACTTTATCCCACACCCCGCAACAAACCCTATACATACCTGAAGTGACCGATAAAGATCTTCTCATTAAGAACGTGGCGGAGGAACTCAAGAATCTCACTGGTAGAGTTAAGAGTGTCGAAGGTGATAAAGGCATTAAAGGTTTAAACTATAAAGGCTTGTACATTCGGCTGGATGTCCAACTTCCGGAGGGTTGCAAACCTCCCATGTTCAAAATTTTCGATGGAATTGGTGATCCGAAAGTTCATTTGAGAACGTATTGTGATAAACTTGTAGGAGTGGGAAAAAATTTACAAATCTACATGAAAATGTTCATGCGAAGCCTCACAGAAGATGCATTGTCTTGGTATATCAGTCAGAACCCAAAGAAGTGGGTTAGTTGGGTAAGAATAGCGTCAGACTTCATGGACAAATTCAGGTTCAACATGAAAAATGCACCAAATGTTTTCCATATTCAAAAACTCAAGAAGAAGCCATCAGAAACCTTCCATGAGTATGGTACTCGTTGGAGATTGCAAACCGGGAAAGTAAAGCCAGCACTTGAAGAAGAACAAATAAATAAGTTCTTCGTTAGAGCTCAAGACCCGCAGTATTATGAAATGTTGATGGTTATTGAAAATCACAAATTCTCCGACATCATCAAGCTAGGAGAAAGGATAGAAGAAGGGATTAAGAATGGGATAGAGACCTATTTCAAGGCACTGAAGGCCCCAAATAAATCCTTGAAATCGGGAGATATTTCGAAGAATAAAGAAGGAGGTGCCGTAATTGTAGCCCAGGGTCCTAAGTCTCCTCTCACATACCAAACACCCTCCACCTACAAACCAAACACCTCCACCCACATACCAACCTTCAGCCCCAGATGCCAAAAACCTTCTACCACCTACCATGCTTATAATAGTCAACCCGCATATTACAATTCATCATCACCCACCCGCCGGAACTACCAAAAACCACAACCGCAGACCGCCTAGACAATAAACCCCAATTGATGAACCCATAGGCCAACTGTATGAGAGACTGAAGGTTGCTGGTTATGTCACTCCCATTCCTACCGTTGCTATGGAGAATTCTTCCAAATGGATCAACCCCAACAAAACATGTGCCTACCCTTCAGGCATGAAGGGTCATACCATTTATGAGTGTTGCACATTGAAAGACAAGATCCAGACACCGATCGACTCTAAGGTCATAAGGCAAAGGAAGCTGCACCAAATGTTCGTAACAATCCTCTCCCGGATCATCGAGGTGAAGGAGTAAATGTGATAGAGACTGGCGAAGAATGGGATCTGGAGGGGTCAATTGGATTCATTCGAGAGGGAGATGACCCTAAAACGTTTCCACTCACCCTCACACCAGTTGTGGTACAAACCCAAGCACCGATTAAATTTGAGGTATCTACACCCTTCACCATAATGGTAGCTCCCATTTAATCCTACAAGTCAGATGCCATCTCATGGGACTATGTTGCGGAAGCAAGAAGAAAAGGGAAATCAAAAATGGAAGAAACAGATGCAGCACAAGGCATGACTAGAACTGTCAAAATCTATACATCTGAGAACTTGTAACAAGAAAGGAAGCTGCATCTAAGCCGCCTATTGTCGAAACTGGCACTGATGATCTTTGGAGAAAGGTACAAGTAAGAGAATACTCTGTTGTTGACCACTTGAACAAAACTCCCGCTCAGATATCCATCTTGTCAGTACTGTAAAACTCTGATGAGCACATGAATTCTTTGATGAAAGTGTTAAGTGAAGCTTGTGTACCCACCAACATCACTAGTGAGGAGATGGATGACATGGTCGGGCAGGTATTGTAGAGCCACAAAATTACCTATTATGAGAAGATAAATTACCACCAGAAGGACTCAGTCACAACAGGGCACTACACATCACGGTGTAGTTTGAGGATAAGTTCATCGCCAGGGTCCTGATAGATGGGGGTTCAAGTCTCAACAAATGCTCACTGACCACCCTGATAGGCAAAGGCCTGCACGAGATACAGATGGGAAGTATGAATGTGAAGGCGTTAGATGGATCTTACAGATGGTCCCGACTTGGTTTGATGTCGAGTTCAAAGTGCTAGATATATCTACTATTCACAACCTATTTTTGGGGCGACCATAGATACATGCTTCCGGAGCAGTGGCTTCAACCTTGCATCAGGATCTGAAGTTTGAATAGAATCATCAGGAGGTCGAAAACAGGAAGAAGGTGGGTGGAGAAACCTACCATCGCATTGAGCAAGTCAACACGATTGAAAACGACTGATAGTGGAGAAACAATATAGAAAGAAGACTGCTATGGATGGGGTACGAACCTAGCAAAGGTCTCGGAAAAAACCTTCAAGGGATCACCAAACTCGTACAACCGCAACGTCATGGCACAACTTTTGGACTCGGATATGAATACACTTGGTATGAATAACAGAATTGGCACAACTTATGCACTGGAACAACTGGTACCACCTCTGCACCAGACATTCCATCAAGCTGACATGATGTGGGGATCTAAGGAAGATGAAGTCTTAGCTGGTATGAGGAGGCTGTCCTTAGATGAAGAAGATATTGACTGCAGTGAAATAGTTGAGGAGGAGGAGAAGGAAGAACTTACCATACAGACCATGGAGAAAGGAGTTGTTCTAAAAAATTGGACTGTTACACCATCCCCGGCCCGTTGAGTTCCTAGGTAGCCTAGCAAGTTAGCATGAATTACTTTAAAAATAGTTTTGAGCATTTGAGACATTTTTCAGCATTTTGTTTTGAAATAATTGCTCGAGTCATTGAGCTTCACTTGTTAACGTTTTAAGATTTTATTAATGCATTATTACTTTTCATATTTATTATTATTCTTTACATTTTCTTTTCAGCGTTATTATTACCTATCCTAATGAACCTATGACTGTGACATGTAATGAGACAATGCAGTATAAAGATAGTGATTCGGAGGACCTAGAAGAAGACATAATACCTGAGAAATCGTCAGAGAAGTGGAAAACTTTGAAAATAAGCTAAAGTCTAATTTGGAGGAAACTGAGGCCGTTAACTTAGGGGATTCCAAAACGGTCAAGGAAACACTTATAAGTATTCATATATCACTGTCAGAGAAGGAAGAGTATATTAGATTCCTAGAAGAGTATGAAGATATCTTTGCATGGTCCTACGATGATATGACTCGTTTGAGCACATCCATAGTGGCTCACAAGCTACCCATTAATCCCACGTGTCCACCGATAAAGCAGAAGCTCAGAAAGTTCAAGCTGGATATGAGTTTGAAGATAAAAGAGGAGGTCACCAAGAAAATCAAATCCAAGGTTCTTAAAATGGCCGAATACCCGACTTGGTTGGCCAACATTGTGCCAGTTCCGAAGAAAGATGGGAAAGTTAGACTTGTTGATTACCGAGATATGAATAAAGCGAGTCCCAAAGATGATTTCACGTTGCCTAATGTACACATATTAATTGACAATTGTTCCAAGCATGAGCTCCAATCCTTTGTGGATTGCTTTGCATGATACCATCAGATCTAGATGGATGAAGAGGATGCCGAAAAGATAGCCTTCATCACACCATGTAGGATACACTGCTGCAACATGATGACGTTTGATCTGAAGATAGCTGGATCCACCTACATGAGAGAGATGACAACCATCTTTCACGACATGATACACACGGAAATAAATGTGTACACGGATGACGTTGTCATCAAATCCAAAAGGAGTTTGGATCACACAGCAGACCTGAAGAAATTCTTCAGTCGACTTTGAAAATACAATTTGAATTTGAATCCTGCAAAGTGTGCCTTTAGAGTCCCTACTAGAAAATTGTTAGGATTTATCGTCAGTCGCTGAGGGATTGAATTAGACCCATCAAAATTCAAATCCATCCATGACTTACCACCTCCGAAGAATAAGAAATATGTGATGAGCTTTTTAGGGCATCTCAATTACATCATTCGCTTCATAGCACAATCAACCGTGATATATGAGCCAATCTTCAGGATGCAGAGGAAAAATGCTGCTACAGGCTGGATTGAAGAATGCTAGAAAGTCTTCGACAAAATCAAGGAGTATTTATCTAAATCACCAGTTCTGGTCCCACCAGAACTAGGAAGACCTTTGCTACTTTATTTGTCCGTATTGGATGGAGCTTTTGGTTATGTTTTGGGACAACATGATGAAACTGGAAGAAATGAGCAGAAGATATATTATCTGAGCAAGAAATTCATGCCTTATGAAGCCCAATACTCTTTGTCGGAACGCACATGATGTGATAGACATGGATAGCTTAGAAATTGAGGCATTATTTATGTGCATATACTACATAACTTATATCAAGGGTGGATCCGCTAAAATACATCTTTCAGAAATCCATGCCTACGAGTAATTTAGCGAAGTTAAAAATACTGTTGAGCGAGTTTGACATCGTCTATGTAACTCAGAAGGCAGTCAAGGGGCTAGCATTGACAGATCATGTGGTAGAAAATCCCCTAGGCGGAGAATACGAACCATTGAAAACGTATTTTCCCGTCGAGGGGTTATCATTTGCAGGAGAAGATATCAGCGAGGCATATGATGGTTGGAGAATGTTCTTCGATGGAGCAGCAAACTTCAAAGGAGTAGGTATTGGGGCTGTCTTAGTATCAGAATTTGGTAAACACTATCCGCTATCCGTAAAACTCAGGTTTTCATGCACCAACATTACAACAGAATATAAGGCTTGCATCTCGGGGCTCAGATTGGCCATTGACATGAATGTTCAGGAGCTGCGGGTAATCGTAGATTCAGATCTTTTGGTGCACCAAGTTCTAGGGGAATATGCTACGAAGAACACAAAAATATTTCCCTATTTGCACTGTGTACAAGAGCTGACCAAGAGGTTTACAAAGATAGAATTTAAACATGTTCCGAGGATTCAGAATGATTTTGTTGATACATTAGCTACTTTGTCTTCCATGATACAACACCCAGACAAGAATTTCATTGATCCTATCCCAATAGGAATTCATAAGCAGATGGGTTATTGTGCATTTGTTGAGATAGAGATTGACAAAAATCCGTGGTTCCACAATATCAAGAAGTACCTGGAAAATGGAGAATACCCAGAGACTGCTACCCATACTCAGAAGCGCACGCTTTAATGATTAGCCAACCATTTCTGCAAAGTGAGGAAATTCTGTATAGAAGGACTCTAGACCTGTGATTACTACGGCGTGTCGATGCCAAGGAGGCATCCAGATTGCTCGAAGGAATACATACTGGAACCTGCGGACTGCACATGAATGGTTTCACCTTAGCCAATAAGATATTAAGAGCGGGGTATTTTCGAATGACTATGGAAGTATACTGCATCAAGTATGTCCAGATGTGTCATCAATGCCAGATACATGATGACATGATACAAGTGCCACCCAATGAACTCAGCTCAACAAGTTCACCGTGGCCTTTCTCCGCTTGGGGTATGGATGTCATCGGCCCAATCGAACCTGCTGCTTCAAACGGGCATAGGCTCATTCTGGTGGCCATAGACTACTTCACAAAATGGGTTGAAGCTGCATCTTATAAAGTTGTAACTAAGAAGGTTGTAGCGAATTTTGTTCGGGACCGCATTGTTTGTTGATTTGGAGTACAAGATTCAATCATTACTGAGAATTCCTCCAATATCAACAGTGATTTTATGAAGGAAATAAGTGAAACATTCAATATCAAACATAGGAACTCCACAACATACATGCCGCAAATGAACAGAGCTGTAGAAGCTGCCAACAAAAACATCAAGAAGATATCAAGGAAAATGGTGGACAATTACAAACATTGGCGCGAGAAGATGCCATTTGCTTTGCTTGGATATTGTACCACTGTTCGCATATCAACTAGGGCAACTCCGTACCTACTGGTTTATGGTAGTGAAGCGATTATTCCTGCCAAAGTAGAAATTCCTTCTCTAAGAATCATACAAGAAGTTGCGCTTAGAGATGTAGAATGGGTACAGACCCCCTATGAACAACTATCTCTCATTGATAGGAAAAGAATGAATACGGTATGTCACGGTCAACTATACCATAAAAGAATGGCAAGAGCTTTCAACAAAAAGGTCAGGCCAAGGCAATTCACACAGGGCAATTGGTCCTAAAGCGAATCTTCTCACATCAAGATGAAGATAGGGGGAAGTTCTCACCCAACTGGAAAGGTCCCTACATGGTTCATCGGGCTAACAAGAGGAGCACTTACACTTGCAGAAATGCATGGAGAGATTTGGCTGAAACCTATCAATTCAGACGCAGTCAAGAGATACTATCTTTAAGATTGTTTGCATTTTTCTATTTGTTGTAACTGAACTATGCTTGACCTGATTCCCGTTTAAGAGGGGATACATAGGCAGCCTTGTGGGTTTGGTCACATCCTAATAAAATCTTCATTTCCCTACGATCAGAAACTGGGGCAAGATCGCGAGTTCGTCCCACTTCATCACGTCTGGAACAACCATGAAATGTGTTATCAAAAGTATGCACTTAATGTCACGCCCCGAGCCTAAGGGCGAGACCGACACCCGGTGCCTCATCTATCCTTGTGTACCAACTTGCGACTCAGGAATTCTGGACATATAATGTCATACTTTCGTGAGGGGAAACATTGCAAGACAATTTGTGAAGAAAAATATAAAATTGAATAGAGACTAAAGCTGACAAAATGTCAACATAAAGCTAGGCTGGCAAGGCCTTCGTAACTACTATAATTGACAAGCCAACAAAATATACGCATAGGGCCTACAAGCCCAACATACTGCACTAACTGACATGATAGGTCTACAAGCCTCTAGTGATGGATGTACTGTGATCGGAACAGGGCCCCGACCTACCCATAACCTATCTACATACATACACAAGATGTACACAAAACTTCTAGACATGGAAACTCCGAAGGACGAGGAGCTTACCGATAAATCTGAACTCGGATAACACCTACTGAGGAGGTATACCCGTCTGTCTATCTGAACCTACACGCATGAAATGCAACGCCCCCAGAAAAGGACGCCAGTACAAAATAATGTATCGAGTATGTAAGGCAATATACAAAAAGCTGAAACTGAACTGATAATCAGAACATATGCTTATCTGCTAATACTGACTCACTCTCTCAATATAGTAAGTAAAATAGTTGTCCGGCTCTATAAGGCTCGGTATATATATATATATATATATATATATATATATATATATATATATATATATATATATATATATATATATATATATATATATATATATATATGATCTGCTCTGCCGTTGTAAGGTCTCTCATTGGCGATTGGACATACTAGGCTCTGTATCTCGACCAACTGGGCTCGCTCATAGGCGCTCGGTCATAGTAGGCTCGGTATATAACTTACCATCTGATAAGAGGTTGCCCAATATGGGCCTGCCCATCGATTACAGCTCGATGGTAATAAAAATACTGTAATACTGTATATATAGACTCTCTGCTCTCTTGACTAGAAAAAGAAAATACTCAAATGAATGTAAAGTCCCGATAAAGATAATATTGTAACTTACAAAACTAAGAAAGTATACATAAATTCCTGGATATGAATTTTTCTTTATGCCTCGTTATCAAACTCGTGTAATTACGAGATCATGCAAAATGAAGGAAGAGCTTAGCCTTAACATACCTGGAGTACGGAAAAATCCGTATGATATTCTTGGAAAAGGTTGCATCGTACCCCTTTAGAACCGTAAAATTTTACGTTGCTATGATTTCAATAATTCTCGTTGGAGTTGTTTTGCGCACGAAATTTTGTTAAAACCTGCTAGATTATAGCTTATGTTTGAATGTTTGAATTTAGGAAGATGTTATAAGATTATTTTCAGAAACGTGCTTGATCGAGGGATGTCTTTTTGAAATGGTTCGTTTAGGAAAAATGTTCTAAGCTTTCTTACTTTGTTTCTTTAAGTCTAATGAAGCTAAAATGCTAAATGAATTACACGTTATGATGCCACCTTTCAATTAAAGTCATTAGTCACTTATCTTAAATGGAGGGGCTGCCACATTTAGTCATTATCACATATATTCCTAATTAATTATGTAATATCCCATTATCCAATAATTGACTAATTACCCATATAATTAAGAATTATCTCAACTTACTTAAAATACTACTCATTTTTAATACACCTTATACGTCATACTATTGTGGTCATATGGTACTTTGTATATTATAGCTCGGACCGTATTTTATCCAAATTCGACAACCTTCAACGAAACTCAATTTCTTTAATTCGTCTATCCTTTCCTTCATGGAACTTACGTATTGCTTATTATAAATAGCATAAATATTCTAACCATAAGATAATCTCATCCTCGAGTTTATATCAATTAACTGAATATGAAACTTTAACGTACGAAAAATGCGAGATGTAACATCCTTCCCCTCTAAGAAACATTCGTCCTCGAATGTCTACTCTTAGATACTTTGGGGAATTTTTTTTTTTTTTGCTAGAGTCTCTTTCGTACACTAGACTAAAACCAACATGTACGCAGCCATAAAACATACTATACATGCCACACATGGCCACTGTCTATAAATAGCAACACTTGGCTTCACACAACTGTCCATTATAAATTCTGAGAGTAAAAAATGAGAGCTTACCCGATGACCTACTGGCCTGAAAATAATTTGTGCTGAGGTATCCCACATCGAGCCATATCTTTAGTTGAATAGGTGGGGGTATTTAGACTTCATTTCTTCCTCCTCTTCCAACGTCACCTCTTCCATATTCTTGCTCCTCCATAAAACCTTCACGGATGCTATTTACTTATTTCGTAGCTTGTGGATTTTCCGGTCTAGGATGGTAACCGGGATTTCCTCGTATGACAAGTTCTCTATATTCAGTACATCATCCGTGGGCACCACTCGGGTAAGATCGCCAATGCACTTCCGTATCATTGATACGTGAAAAAATGGATGGACAAACTCCTATTCTGAGGGTAATTCTAGCTCATATGCTACTTGGACCACTCTTCGAATTATCCTATAAGGGCCAATATACCGTGGGCTAAGTTTGCCTTTTTTCCAAACCTAGTCAAACCCTTCATAGGTGACACCTTTAAGAATACTCTATCATTAACCCCGAACTCTAAATCTCGTCGGTGCATGTCAAAATATGACTTCTGACGACTCTGAGCTATCAACAATCGCTCCCGGATGAGCTTTACTTTTTCTATGGCCTGTTGAACCAGGTCTGGACGATGTAACCCAGATTCTCCAACATCAAACCACCCTATAGGAGATCTACACTTATGCCCATACAAAGCCTCGTACGGAGCCATATGGATACTGGAGTGGTAACTGTTATTATATGCAAACTCGATAAGAGGTAGATGTTCATCCCAACTTCTTTTAAAACCCAACACACATGCTCGTAATATATCCTCGATCGTCTGAATTGTGCACTCGTCTTGCCCATTAGCTTGTGGATGAAAGGTTGTGCTGAGATTCACCTGAGTTCCTAGACCTCTCTGAAATGACCTCCAAAAATGTGCTGTAAACTGGGCCCCACTATCAGATATAATAGATAATGGTACTCCGTGTAGTCGCACTTTCTCCTTAATATATAATTTAGCATAATCTTATGTTGTATATGTAGATCTGACCGGTAGGAAATGAGATGACTTTGTGAGCCTATCGACTATCACCCATATGGAATCAAACTTACGATGAGAAGGAGGTAAGCCTGTGATAAAGTCCATGTTTATCGCTTCTCATTTTGATGTCAGGATCTCTATAGTCTGCATTAGCCCTCCGGGCTTCTACCGCTCTATCTTCACCTGTTGGCAACTAGGGCATTAGTCTATATACTCAGCAATGTTCTTCTTCATATTGTTCCACCAATACCCATCCTTAATGTCATGATACATCTTCGTCGACCCAGGGTGAATGGAGTACCACGAATAATGTGTCTCTGACATAATCATGTCTTGTAGCCCTGCTACATCTAGAACA
This sequence comes from Nicotiana paniculata, assembly GCA_005239505.1. NCBI lineage: Eukaryota > Viridiplantae > Streptophyta > Magnoliopsida > Solanales > Solanaceae > Nicotiana > Nicotiana paniculata. The sequence continues at coordinate 36,317 of ML358075.1, read as the reverse complement.
CACAAATGACCCCTGTATCTGAGAACCCCGTCTCACTTGAGTTCTAGCAATGACTTCTTCTGCTGTGGAACGCGCTCTCTTAACTCGACCAACTCTAGGTCCGTGTACTGCTTCTCCTTTACTTTAGCTATGAGAGATGATTTTGTAGTATTTTGGAGTACAACTCCACCCTTGTTAGAATCTATTAACCGAACCCCCAAACAAGCCAATTGATAAATCTCTCTAGTTAATTGTTATTTTTCGGCCTTTACTTGTGCTAAGCTACCCATAGATCGGCGACTTAAGGCGTCTGCTACAATATTAGATTTCCCAGGATGGTAGAGAATGTTAACATCGTAATCTTTCAATAACTCAAGCCATAGCCTCTGTCGCAAATTCAACTCTTTTTGCTTGAAGATGTACTGCAGGGTTTTATGATCTGTGAATACACCAACATGAACAACATATAAATAATGCCGCCATATTTTAAGTGCATGGACGACCGCAGGTAATTCGAGGTTGTGGGTCGGATAATTCTGCTCATGCTTCCTTAACTGCCTTGAAACATACGCAATTACTTTCCGATGTTGCATCAGGACACATCCTAATCCAACACCTGAGGCATCACAATACATGGCATAACCATCTGGACCCTCTCGAAGTGCTAGAACTGACGCTAAAGTCAACCTTTTTTTAAGCTCCTGGAAACTCCCCTCGCAAGCCTCCGTCCACTGAAACTTAGTTGATTTCTATGTCAACTTCGTTAATGGTGCCGAAAGAGAAGAAAACCCTCTATAAACCTCCGGTAGTATCCTGCTAAGCCTAGAAATCTATGAACCTCTGTTGGAGTGGTAGGTCTAGGCCAGGATTTCACAGCCTCAATCTTCTGAGTGTCTACCTTTATACCTCCATCGGATACAACGTTCCCCAAGAATGCTACACACTTCAACCAGAACTCACATTTAGAAAACTTATATATATAATCTGCTCTACCGTAGTAGGCTCGCTCATAGGCACTCGGCCATACTAGGCTCTGTATCTTGACCAACTTGGCTCGCTCATAGGCGCTCGACCATAGTAGGCTCGGCATATAACTTACCATTTGATCAAAGGTTGCCCAATAGGGGCCTGCCCATCGATTATAGCTCGATGGTAATAAAAATATTATAATACTCTATATATATACTCTATGCTCTCTTGACTGGAAAAAGGAAATACTCAAATGAATGTGAAGTCCCGCTAAAAATAATATTGTGACTTACAAAACTAGGAAAATATACGTAAATTTCAGGATATGAATTTTTCTTTATGCCTCGTTATCAAACTCGTGTTATTACGAGATCATGAAAAATGAAGGAAGATATTAGACTTAACATACATGGAGTAGGGAAAAATTCGCATGATATTCTTGGAAAAGGTTGCACCGTACTCCTTTAGAACCACAAAATTTTACGTTACTATGATTTCAAAAATTCTCGTTAGAATTGTTTTGTCGCAAAAAAATTTGTTGAAACTTTCTAGATTATAACGTTTGTTTGAATGTTTGAATTTAGGAAGGTATTATAATATTCTTTTGAGAAACTTGCTAGATTGAGGGATGTTTGTTTGAAATGGTTCATTTAGGAAAAATGTTCTAAGATTTCTTACTTTGTTTCTTTAAGTCTAATGAAGACAAAATGCTAAATGACTTAAACGTTATGATGCCACATTTTAATTAACGTCATTAGTCACTTATCTTTAATGGAGGGGCTGCCACATTTAGTCATTATCACATATATCCCTTATTAATTAAGTAATATCCCATTATCCAATAATTAACCTATGACCCACATAATTAAGAATTATCTCAACTTACTTAAAATACTACTCATTTTTAATACACCTTATACGCCATACAATCATGGTTGTATGGTACTTTGTATGGTACTAGTACATAACTATCGGGCATTATAGCTCGGATCGTAGTTTATCCAAATTTGACAACCTTCAACGGAACTCATTTTCTTTAATTCGTGTACCTTTTCCTTCATGGCACTTACTTATTGCTTGTTATAAATATCATAAATATGTTAACCTCAAGATAATCTCATCCCCGAGTTTATGTCAATTAATTGAAGACCAAACTTTAACGTACGAAAAACGCGAGATGTAACACTTAAACCGGGGTAGAATTTTGAGCAGGACCCTCAAAATTCTAAATCAAGGTGGTTGTAATGTCTCTAAAATGTCTCACAGTCACCGGTTCATCTAAATTATTTGATCTCACGCATTATCATCATCATATACCAGCAGATCAGGTTGTGGTGCGTATATAGCACAGTAACCTTTTCCCGTATATCATATATACACACACATATATACGCGTATATAACGCTATCTGGTCATGGGTCAATGTACATGTATAAATGAATTTAATGGATGAGAAGTACGTCAATAAAATCTCTCGGAACATCACAAGACCATTATACCTTTGATTAATATCATGAAGTAAACTTTATCAACTTACGTATTTTCTGAGACGCATGAACATATGATAGAATAATAGGACACATGGGGAATCATGAACATAGGCATCTCTAGCATTTCTATTAATATAGTCATTTATATTAATTGTGCATTTGCTCGTTTCGTTTGTATCGTATGGATCATGCCAAAAGGAATTAAGGGATAGCCTTAATATACCTAAGTCGATTCTTTTGACAATCCCTCTAACACACGTTAATTTTGACAAAACACGTGACGACAAGGTCAGAGTAGGGAAAACTTCGTATGATATTCTTGAGAAAGATTGTATCGTACTACTCCCTTATAATTGTAAAATCTCACGTTGCTTAATATGCTCTGAAATCTTGTTGAAATTGTTGAAGATTCTATAAAATCTTGTTGAATTGTTGAAGATGCTATGAAATATCATGTTACTTATGTGTGATATATGCACGTCTCTTTTAAATTAGAGAGGTCTTATATAAGAATGGGTGTGGGTCCCACTTTATGTGGTGGCTTAACCGCATAACCCTTTAACTTGCGACCTTATCCTAATGACTTAAGAGTCATAAATTTTGGGGTGGTTTGCTGCCACGTGGGGGGGGGGGGGGTTTAGTCTTATCCAACTTCTTTAACTAATCACCCAAAAATTCCTTAATTAACTATCCCATTACCCAATAATTAATCAATTACCCACATAATTAATTATCTCAACTTACTTAAAATACTACTCACTTTCAACATACCTTATACACCTTACTATCATGGTCATATAGTACCTTGTATGTCATTAGTCCATAAATACCGGGTATTATTGATGTTTTTGAGTCGGTTTTGGTTACATTCATTTGGTTTGGAGGCGGATTTTAGAAGAAAGGCCCCCGTAGAGCCTTTGCTTGCGGAGCGAGGTAAGTGTTGGTTCTAACTTTGATTTGAGGGAATTAAGAACCCTTGAGCTATGTGCTATTTGAATTACATGTGTGGCGGTGAATATGCGTGGTGACGAGTGTATATACACCGTTAAAATACTTGTTTCCATGATTTTCCGTATTTCATTAATTATTTTATTTCATGTCTTAACTGTCACATGATTTAATTGCTTCCTATGCCTTAACTTGCTAGTTGTCATTTATTATTCTCATATTAACATGTTAGTTTCTCCCATGCTTCCATTATTTAATTGCTACTTGCCTTAATTGCTTTACTTGTACACTTTAACTATCATATATTCGGCTTGTCTTGTTGCTTAGTGTAAATTATAGCACTTCTTGATTTGGTACGAGATTTCCGTTATGGCTTTGCTTTCATATTCCTCATTCCTAAGCTTCTTGTGAATTGAGTATAGGATTTTATTATATTTATTGATTTATATTATGGATCAAGTTGCCCGCCGCAAAAGGTAATATAAGGGAGGATTTATAGTGATATGGTGGGATCTAGATGCGCGTCGTAACAGGTGAAATAAGGGAGGATTGACATGGTAAAACAAGGGAGAATTATGATATTGACTTTGATTATATGGTGGAATCGGGTTGCGTGCCGCAACATATTTTACTTGTTATTATTGATATTTTACATGGTGGAATAAGGAATGATCATGTTTGTATAGATCAAGTTGAGCGCTGCAATGGTTTATGTGTTTTGTATTCCTTGTTGTATTGAGTTGGCTTCGGTGTTTTCGTACGAGACTATGAGGATTTGTATTTCTGGTTCTACTAGTTTTTGAGGATTTAGTTATTTTCATGAGTTAACTGCCTTATTTTCCTGTACTTTCCTTTTCTGTCATTATTATTATACTACGTACAAGTTATTGTAATTGATTCACCTTAGCCTCATCACTACTTCGTCGAGGTAAGGGTCGATATTTACAGAGTTCATGGGCTCAGTTGTACTCATATTACACTCTGCACTTCTTGTGCATATTTTAGAGTCGGTCCCAATGGCGGTCAGTAAATTGCTCGGGTTGACTATTGGACGAAGACTTGAGGTACAACTGCTCAGCGTTCGCAGCCCTGAAGTCCCCTTCTACCTTATCCTAGCCTTTTGTTTCTTTTCAGACCATTTTACTTTCCTTCAGATCATTATCTGTACTATTCTAGTAGCCTATGCACTTGTAACACCATATCCGGGGTTGTATTCAGATAGTTCAGTTGTTATGACTTTTCGCAGTTTATTTCAGTTATCTCAGTTTAATTGGCATCAGTTAATTAGATTTGTTTAAATGGCTTAAAACAATTCTAATGTTGGCTTGCCAAATAAGTGAAATGTTATGCGCCATCACAGTCCCAACGGAGGGAACTAATTCCGGATCATGACAATTGCAATAACAACATTAACAGTTGACGATATGAATCTTCACTCTCTATTTAAAGATTGTTGTTGTTTGCCTTCAAAAGCGGATAACAATGAAATTTATATGTGGTTTTAAGGATATGTGAATTAATTCGATACAAATGATAAATTGCATTATATTAGACAAGTAAAAGACGTGATAAAGTATCCAACCAATTGTGGGGTTTGAAACAAAACTCGATAACAGACTTGGTGAAATGTCTGACTTCGATCCCGGACTCACAATAACGAAGCACTTGATGAATAAAAGTAAGAACTTTAACTAACATAGAAAAATAAAAGTATATTGCCTTGATGTACGTGTTACAATGTGTTTAATGAATAATTAGACCCCCCCATTTATATAGTAGGGAATTTTTACCCCTAAGTACAATTTTATAAAAGGTAAAAAACATCCATCTAACTAATCACTGGTTCTCTACCGATATGTGTCGGGATTCACACCGTTATATCTGGCTGGTCGTGGATATTACGACCTTTTGTTGGTCATTCTTGGTTACTTGGTAATGCTTTTCGAGGCTTTTGGGTTTGAAACAGATATGGGGGCCATGGCCCCAATACTCCCGAGGGCAGATGTTTTGCCTGGACCTTGGATCGAGGAGCTCCTTGCCTCGATTCTGATTCCTTGCCTTCACATCTCTCGCTCTGTCTACTTCATAGAAAATTGAGGCATCCCATGAGCCCAGTTTCATCTGTATACAGATAGTCCCCTCTTTTCTCGGAGAGTAAGTTTACGGAAATGACGAGAAATGACATGAGCTTTTCGATTCCTACTCCAATATAGTGACAAAAATGACAAAGAATCTGAAACGTCCTGTCAGTCGCGTCATAATGAATCCAAATGCGTCTCAGCCATTGGCAGGACGTCCCTAGATGCGAAATGACGCAAAGCCTCTATAAATACTCCCTCCTTAGTTCATTTTTTACTTTTGACCAAGCTTTTATCTTCGAATCTTGAAGGTATCACTGCCTTTCTTCATACTCCAATATTTTTACCTTCGTTTTTCAAGATCTCTCAGCAAATTGCAAACATTTATTTATTTTCTACCCAAACCATCACACTTGATTCTCTCAGCAAAGCTCTTACCCTTCATCTCCCAATGTTCTGTCTCACTTTCCCAAACTTTTTTCCACATAACAATGGCGAAGACTTCCAAGACTGTTCCCCAAAAAGTTGCTTCTTCTTCTCACTCGACCACCAAAAGTGATGAAACCACTCCCGATGTGATCGTCCTGGAGAGGTCCACTGTTGATATGACTACTAATGAATCGGCTATTGAACCTCCCTTGAAAATTCTCATTCTCAAGGGTTGTTTGGTCGCCGATGACTTCAAGGTTAAGAAGCCCTCTTCGGTGCAGGGTCGGTGTGAGGAGGCATCGAGATATATATGCTCGATCACCAAAGATGTCCTCCCCGAGGTCCGAAAGGAATGCAACTAGGAAGATAAGGACATAGTGGTCCCCGACCTTGAGGAGGCCATTACTACCCATGTCGAGGGATAGATAAGTGTTTACACTTATCCCTTCACACTGGGCCTGGTGGACCTGGTCATTATAGACTTTTGTAAGAGGTATGAGGTATGCCTCGGTCAAATCCACCTATCGCTGTGGAGGATTGTAATACTCCTTTGATTCTTCGTGAACAAGATTGACTCCTGTCGGCTAACTGTTGATCATCTACTCTGCATGTACTGTCCCTGAATCTTCCGAGGGGGGTTGATAAAGCTCGTACGCCGGCTATAAATGCCCCATTCTCAAGCATCGATAAGGACTGAGATCAAGGCTGGCTTGGGCGCTATGTGCGGGTGAGGACCTCGGACTTGATCCCTGCCGAATTTAAGCCATTCCTTGAGAGGTGGAATGCATCATGTAAGCACAACTTTCCTTTAAATGTAGATTTTATGTTCATCTCCTTTTTCCTCATCGGTATTTGTGTTAGTACAGCTATTGCTCAAGTCCCAAACGCTTTCCCTCGGCTCAAGGAGTGGATCGAGGGTATCGTCTCACAGATGCCTTACTCCGAGCACTCGTGGCACAAACTCTCGAAGGGTCGTTGGGAGGCACGTTCCCATGGTAAGATTTCTTTCCCGAATAAGTTACGTTAGGCTTCTCCTTCTAGCACCACGTTCTCATTTCTTTTATTTTCTTTTCGCGGCTTGACTAAGACTGTCGAGATTAGACCGTCAGTCGAGGATGAAGACTTGCCAGTTGATTCCTCTGCTTCGTGGCATCTTGGGGTTGTAGCAGGAGAGAAGAAGAAAAGAAAGGCTATGGGTTACCCGAGCTCAGAGAAGATTGTCCCATAAGCGAAAGGAGATCTCAAGATCTCGAGCACCAGACTAGGACTCGCTCTATCAGATCAGGGATGAGCCTAAAGAGGATGATCTTTTTGCGTCTCGCAAACCTAACTCCCCCGAAGAGCGGGCGGCAGTCGAGGAGGAGACAATAGAGGCTGATCTTCCTCAGGTTCGGGAGGTCATTGTAGAAATGGGGTTTGAGACCTCTCGAGACACCGGCTCCGCTCCGCCCGGTGTCATATAAATTTCAGGGTCGCCTTTGTGCACCGAATCTATGTTCAACGAAGCCCGAGCGGCGAAGGATCGATCTAACGAAGGGGCCCATAGTGCGGACGATCCCCTCCGTTGCTATTTTGAATGTGTGGACTCAACCACCCTGGAAGACTTCTCTAGGTTAGGTGATTTGGAGGTGCAAAGTAAAGACCCATCTTCTGAGGTCGGCAGGCTGAAATCAAGCCCAAAATTAATCAACCGATTCCCCGCCCTAAGCATGGTTCTTGGCTGAAAGCGATCAATAATCATCACCGTCCCGGAGGATGCATGGGTTCTTTTTTGCCCCTGTTGGAGTAGACTAGCTACATCCCCTACCTGGTAACCGAAGAATACCATCCTGATAAAATTTCCGCTGCGGTACTCATCCCGGTCCAAACATATCGAATCAAAAATATCACGAGCACCTCGCCCTCAACTCTGAATCACATACCGAAAATATATTATACCAATTGAAATTTCTCCCCTAATTCATCTCGTCTGATAAAATCATAACGCTAACTGAACTCACATCTCGATGGAGTATCAAATCACAACTCTTAAATAAAGTACTCAGGAAAATCATATAAATCATACCACAAATAACAACAAGGACTCACTGCCAGTTTCACTACTATCAAGAATGAATAAAACAACGATAGACACGGCCTACTACTCAGAATCTCCCAATAGGAGTAAACAAAAAATGGGGTGCAAACATGAAACTCACTCATAAATGAAATAACAAATAAGGGAACTCGTCCCGACCAGCAGAGCTATAATGAAATACAATTGGTGCCCCTCTGCAATACATCAAAACATACCTGGGTGATGATATTTGGAACAACGACCTCTGTTTTACTATATGAAACACAACAATGGGTCGGGTCTCCCTCTCTTAAACAAACGTTCATCCTCAAACGGACAGAAGAAGGAAGTACCTGATTCGGGGAATAAATTTCCTCACAATATCAAACAATGCACAAAGGGTGATGCCGTGTCGTACGATGTACCATTCCGTATCAATATTCATTGATTGTACTGTGAGGAAAGAGAGTAAAATCACGAAGGGTGATGTCGTGCCATGATTTACATTTGGTTACATTATACATTGCATAGTGAGGACGAGAGTAAAAGCACGAAGGGTGATGTCGTGCAAGTTTGTGATTTCTGATCCTTATTGATATTCTGGATTTGTTGTCCCTTTCTTTATTTAAGATTTCTTATATGAAACTGTTATCTCTCCACAGCATGTCCCCCTTCCTTTATTGATTGATTACTTGTATTTTTTTTCCATTGTATATATATATATATATATATATATATATATATTCGAACTGCACAGGTTTATTTGGTAGTCTGGTTCTAGCCTCGTCACTACTTCGCCGAGGTTAGGCTAGGCACTTACCAGTACATGGGGTCAGTTGTACTGATGCTACACCTGCAATTCTTTATGTTGTGTAGATTATGCAGCTGGACCCGGAGGACATCATTAGTGGGAGTGTCTTTCAGCTTATCCTAGAGGCTTCAAGGTATATCCGCTGGCGTTCGTGGGCCTTGGCGTCTCTCCCATCCCTATGTCTTCGTTTCTGTCTTGTTTTTCCTCTAGTTTCAGAGACAGTCATGTATTTCCTTTCAGACTTTGTATTTAGCACTCTTGTAGATAGTTCGTGAGTTTGTGACTCTGGGTTTTGAGAAATTTATGCGTCGTTGTATTATGTTGCCTTTACTTAGCCTTGAAACCATATTTATTTCCGTCGTTAAGTTGTGAATTGTTTTAGCTTATTCTGTCAAATTGAGGTTATTATGCTAGTTTAACTGTACACGTTGGCTTGTCTAGCGGGTTCAACATTAGACACCATCACAGCCCGACGGTGGGATTTCGAGGCGTGACAGTAGTATAATGCATTATGAACCCTATGCCAGTATTGCTAAAACGCCTCCAGGTTGGACATAAGCTGTCAATACCATTGAATGATGTCCTAGCCTTACTATGCATATTATTCTGAAGCCCTACACCCTCCAGAAAACCTATATATACATTGACAACCATAGACCAATCATGTGGAGTTGAACATATGAGATTATAAATCATAATGCTCCCCCAGAATCTCATGGAATGCCACTCTCTTTTCCAAAACTTAGTAGGCCAGACATCTAGATTGTATATGTTGTATGCACTACCAGTACATCTCCAGGTTGGGCATGAGATCACACCAATACCACTAGATAATATTTTAGCAGCACACTCGCACACACCTGAATACAAACAACTCAAATAGGGCATTGGATCCCAGCGTTTAATCTTCAATAACACTTGAATCCAAATGTAGTTACCATGAAGACAATTGAAACCAATCCAACCTATACTTTCACCTTCTTGAATAACTTTTGTACAATCTAGATATAACATGAAATGCACTATCCTTAACCTGCTTATGGTAGAACCTCTATACAGTATTAAAGCACCTCCAGGATGAGCATGTAAAAATGCTAATACCACTGGAAAGTACCCTAATAGCATACTGAAGTTGAACAAATAAATGAAACAAGCAGGTAGGTGCAGGATCAAACCTTTTGTTGCTATTAATCTGGGGCTATTCTCTTAGCTATCCTAACCCTAAGATTAGGAATCTGTAACTTGTCTAGATTGATCAAATTCCTCCCTGCACAAGGCAGTTTAGAAAATGAGTGAAACTCAGATGTACCTGCAAAAGATAAAACAATGTTAGCTATAGGATCTGCCACTGAGTTGCCTTCTCCGAACACATGTTGAAAGATCACATTGAAATTGTGCCTCATCTCCTTAATTCTCTTCACATCTGGTGCAATTACCCATGGATGATACCATTCCCCTTCAATCACCTTCTTTATCACCAATGAGTCAGTCTCCAAAATGAGCGGGTGAAGATCATTCTCCATACAATATTCCAACCCTTGAACAATAGCCTTTGATTCAGCTACAATATTTGTTGTCACCCCCAGATCTACTGCCCTTGCATACACCAAATCTCCCTCATCATTCCTCATACAAAAGCCTAAGGATTTAGGGCCAGGGTTTCCCTTTGATGCCCCATCAGTATTGCACTTGTACCAACCATAATGAGGAAGTTGTCATGTTACTCTTCTTGTGATCAATATAGGTTTGTATCCTTCAAAGAACTGGATCATATCTGGCCATAAAAAAGTAATTTTGGGCATCCAAGCATACCTCACCCTTGCCAATTCATGCAATTCCGTATTTACTTCATGAATCACCCTATTTGTGGATAGTAAACCTCCATGTCTGCCTGCATTTCTTTTCTTCCATAGCTCCCAAGTGATGATAGCTGGAACTGCCTAGAAAAATGGCTTCAATTTTGGACAACATTGTACATTCCACCAATACCTTATAACATGTTTCAACTAAATCAAAGGCACAATAATTCCAGTAGCTCCAATTAAAAGCTTCTACACCTTTGAGGCAATAAGACTAGTTACAAATATGTGATCTATAGTCTCCTCTTGTGCTGACAACACCAACATCTAGACATCACCATTTGCCCTTGTCTCCTCCATATATCATCAGTGGCTACTTTCTGCCTCCACAATCTCCACAAGAAGAAAGATATCTTGAATGACACACCTTTTATCCACCTTACCTTGAACTCTTGATTAGGATCATCCATATGCCTTAGTATTTGCCAAGCACTGCTAACACTAATATTGCTTGAAGGAGTTGGCATCCACTATGGTAGTCTATCCCAGTATTCCTCACTGCCCTCATAGTGCACATTGGACCTAATATGATCATCAATTTCTTCATTGAAACTTTGGTCAAGTAACTTACCATTCCATGCTTCTCCTTGCCTCAATTCTGCCACTTCTTGAATGTCCTCATATATGGGAAGTCTTCAAGTAGTACATTATATAGAGATCCGCTCCCAGTCCAGTTTTCATGCCATATGTAAGTTGTTACACTCTTCATCTCCCATAGAATCTCATGTTCAACATCTTCCGTAGCATTCAACAATTGCCTCCAAACATGAGACCCTTCTCTAAATTGAAAAATTGTGGGTAACTCCTTTTTTCAGTACTTGTTCCACATAAAATTGGACCACAAAGAATTTTTTGTCCTAATATCCACCATAGCTTAGCAAACAATTCCCTTGAAACATCACGAAGGGACCTAAAACCTAGACCACCCTCCTCTTCAGAAAGACAAAGATTCTGCCAACAAGACCAATGCCAGATCCTACCTTCTTCCTTTGTACTCCAAAAGAATCTAGAAAATAGCTTATGAAGATGTTCCAGAATGTTGTTAGGTGGATCAAGAACTGATAATAAATGTACTGGCATGCTTTGCAACACACTAGAGATGAGTGTTGTTTTTCCACCAAATTAAAGTAGCTTGCCTTTCCATGAGTGTAGTTTAGCCTTAATTTTATTGAAAATATCTTCATAATACTCCTTCCTCCTTCTAGTGTAGAAGATAGGACAACCAAGGTATGTGAAGGGAAATTTACCTCTTGCAAATCTAGTAATGTCACCTACTGCCTGAAATAGCCCATGTGCCACTTTAGAATGCATATAGTAGAAGTTCTTAGCTTTATTGATCATTTGGTCGGATACCTTCTCATGGAGGATGAGCAAAATCAAAAATTATGGTATCATCAACATAAGCCAAGTGGTTAAAAGGATCATACCATTTAGACATCCCAAATGCAACAAAAGATTTATCTTCAAAGAGCTTATTCAATGATCTAGATAGTACCTCAGCTAACAATATGAACTAGGCTAGAGATAGTGGATCCTCTTGCTTCACACCCCTTGTAGACTTAAAGAACCCTGAAGACTGCTCATTCACTAACACTGAATACCAACTATTGATACCAAATTCCACACCATGTTCATGAAGTGTTCTAAATATCCCATCTTCCTTAGAACATGTAAAAAATATTTCCACGAAACTCTATCATAGGTCTTAGACATATCAATTTTAATAACCACATTTGCTAGCTTAACTCTCTTTCTTATATCACTCGCAATGCAATTTCTTGAGTAAGAAAGATGTACTCAAATATACTCCTCCCCTTCACAAATCTGGATTGATTTGGAGATATTAAGGAAGGCAGAAATCTCTCCAATTTATTGTGTAACACTCTGGACAATACCTTATTGATGAAGTTACCCAAAATAATATGTCTTAGGTCAGAAAAGGTCTCCACTCTAGGTTTCCTTGGCAGCAACACTAGATTGTTGTGAGTGATAGATATAGGTAGTGCAACTCCTCCAAAGAAGCGTAGTACCATGTTGTGTATGTCAACACCAATAACAGCCCAGCATGCTTGATTGAATAGGCTAGTAAATCCATCAGGACCACTAGCACTCTTCCCACTAAGCTAAAAAACTGATGCCTTAACTTCTTCAAGTGTTGGCAATCTACTCAACTCCAAATTCTGCTCCAAGGTCACCATAGAAGGTATATTGTCTAGCAATGAGAAATCAGTAGTATCACCTTTATTCATGAACTTCATTTGATAGAAATCCACTGCAGCATTAGCCAATTGATCTTGATCTTCCACCCACACCCCATTTCCAGTCTGAACTCTTTTCAGTTGCAACTTCTTCCTCTTGCCATTGACATGATTGTGGAAAAAACTTGTATTCCTATCACCCTCAGCAAATCATGTCACTCCAGCTTTTTGCTTCCAATATTTCTCTTCAATGCTCAAATACTTCTTCAATTCTGATTGATCTTTTTGAAGAACAATCATATTCTTTATAGTAGGCTCCTCGTCAAACAACATCTCTTTAACCCTAACAATATCTTCCTATATAGCCAACTGCTTGAAGATATCACCAAATGTTTCCCTACTCCATTTTGATAGATCTTCCTTCACCTTCTTGAGCTTCTGCTTGAATATCAAGAAAAGATCTCCAATGAAATCAGCTTTCCAATTCTGCGCACCACATCCATGAATGTAGCATGCTTGGACCAAAAATTCAAAAACCTGAATGGCTTGAAAAAATTAGCAATCTGCTCCCCACATGTCATGAGCAAAGGTACATGATCTGATCCAGTTCTGATTAGATGCTCCACTTCAATGGTAGGCAACATGTTTTGGAATTGAAAATTCACCAAGATCCTATCCAACCTCTTGAATACACTCTACATTAGGTCTCACATTCCACCATGTAAATGGACTCCCTTTGTACCCTTGATCAAACAAGCTACATGAATTGATACAATAGGCAAAGTCCTCATATTCAGGAGGGTGTACTGGAAATACCCCTATTTTCTCATCTTCATGCAACTCCATATTAAAATCCCCCCTACAAGCCAAGGCAACTCAATATGACTTGCTAAATAGTACAAATTATCCAACAATTTCAACCTCTCAAAGGTTGAACATTTTGCATAAACAAATGTCATTGTCATGTGCTGCCCCAGATAATGGTGAAACACCTTCACAATCACTTGTTGTTCAGTATCCTCAACTAGTTCCCATTCCACCATAGCATCAAAAGACGTCCATATTTTCCCATTAATATTTGAGAAGGTCGTCTCCATGTTTAACCTTCTTCTAGATATTTGAATGAATCCTTTGAAAAGGTTCCATCAATGAAATTACAAAGAAATTATGCTCCCTATGCATATTAATCAACCTAGGAAAGGCATGTTGATTATTCACAGACCTAATGTTCCATATGAGTGTCTTGATCATCATTTAGATTGAGAGTGTGCCATCATAAGCATGATTATTGAAGGTAGCTGAGGTTCTTTGATTTGTAGTTGTTTCTTTGTCTTATTTCCTCCTTGGCACTAGATCTAGGGGATAAATTTTCCTCTCTTATGACTTGTTTAAAATTAGCAGCAGTTGATTCATCATCTCCTTTTTCGTCAAAAGGTTGTTGCCTCACTATCTCTCCTTCCACTGGTGCAATGTTATGTGTGACTACATCATGTAAGGTATGCAATGAAGTGTTCAATGGTACATTAACTTGTAACTGCATGATCTGATCAGTTCCAGATTCACAAGCCATAGGAACTGCCTCTACTGCCCCGGGTAGCCTTAGGACAATTGCTTGCTCAACTTGCTCCTTAATCTGCTCCTCCAGCTCTTCATTCACTTTGATTTGTTCCATAGAAGAAACAACATCTTGCATCATTTTGAACTGCAATTCATAAACATTGCCAAGTCCAGGAAACATTGTAGTTGTCTGCCCAGAAAACACTGTTCCATTAGGATCACTACCCTTCCCATTATTAACATCATCATCAATTCCCTTCTCCAATTCATACACTGGAACACCATCAATAAAAGCCAAAACCTCCCCAGTTTTGCTAGGGTTTACTGTTCCATTGCATGTCTTCTTGCTCAATGATAATTGATCTAATACACCTTGCTTTCCAGATTCCTTTTATGATCCTCTATCACCCCCAATTTATGGTTTTTATTTCTTAAACTTAGAACTTGAGCTACCCTCAACCCTAATTTCTGTGCAGTTAGGGTTAGGGTTTACTGTAGCTAGGGTTTCCAAACCACCCTTCACAATGTCTTGCTTATTTTCAACTTGTGCATTGATTTGGGCATTCAAATTTCCTTCATTTGTGATCTCCACTTCCTCAGCTTCATCACCCAAGTCTTCCTTGCATTAGTCATAGTTTCTGAGTTTTCTATTCCTTTTGGCTATCATCTCTAGTTTACGATGGTATTTCTTGGCATGAGTAGTTAGTGGTAACATTTACATCCGATAGATTTTCATGAAACTTCCTAGTCACCCAATCAACGGTTCTTTCCTTTGTCAGCTCATCCCCACTCCCATTACCAATATAACAAGGAAAAAGATCAGTTTGCACCTTAATTCCTTCTCCAGTTCCTCCTTCTTATAGCTGAACTGCTTCCAATCCCAGTTGAAGTAGGATTAGGATTAGCATTATTCTCATTTTCAAGAACCTTCTCTACTGCCTCTTGCTTCACACACTTCAAGTCATCAATCTCTCCTCCAGAAGGATTGGGAATTCATTCTTTTCCAGCAACCCTAATCCCATTGTCAATAGGATTAGGATTTGAAATTCCTGAATTCTTCAAATTCTCTCTCCTTCCCTTTCTTGGATTGCTCTTCCCCTTATTCTTGATTTTTACCTTTGTACTTGTCTTCCTCTTGGCCTTCCGTAATTCTCAACACTGCCTCTTATGATTCTTGAACTTCCAACACAGCAAATGAATTTTTAGTTGTCACTGCCTCTTCCTTGGACTTCCTTTTACCCCTTGTCATCATTCTTATCATTAGGAGCCTCTATAATGTGCCCATTCTTGTCTCTTTGGTATTTATTCGTCCTTCTTTTCATCCATTCTTTCATTGCTCAATTAAGAATAGGCTTCCTAACCACTAATCAACACTTTAGAAGTGTTAGCAGCAGTACCAATAATTTCCTTTCCAGTGTTAACTTCTTCACCAACTTCTTCAAACCTCTTGTGTAATTTAGGATGAATTACTCAACATTTTGCCTCACTAGCCCTTGTTTCTTGCAAGGCCTACAATACTTTGGCATTTAATCGTATTTAATCTTGATCCACTTATATTCTTCTGGAACAGATTCATCAGCTTCTTCAACAATCTTAATATGTTGTGGGAACTTAGATAACAAAACTTCCACCTTCACCTTTGCACAACTAGGTCTAGTCCCATTTTGAGTAGCAAGGTCCACATGTAATGGATTACCAACTGCACTAGCTAGTGAAAATACACATTCCTTACGAAAGAAATTAGGAGGCAATTCTGGGAAGCTAATCCAAGTTATGGCAATGTGAGTCTCCTCATCAGGTGTCCACAATGGGTTTCATTTTGTGCAACGCGTCTGCCACATGTCTGATTGAGCTTTTAAATAAAAGGCTGGCTTTGAAATTAAATGAACATAGTCTTCCAATAATGAAAGCCTAATCAACACATTATTGTCTTCAATCATACAAATTGAACAAGGACATTTAATCTCACATTGAATGGGAATCACTTTACGTAATTCATTGATAATAGGCTTCCCATAGGAAAATTTCCCAAGAACTGCTAGTTGAAGCCCTTGTTGTACGATTGATTGCTTTACCTCTTGTTTCTTCCACTTCACCACTGGTTCCCCATGAAGAAACTCGACTGGTTTTAATGGGAGTTTGGCTTGGGTTTGCTTGGGAGTATTAATAGCAGTAGGTTTTAATAATTGCAAGTATTTTTGGATTGGATTAGGGTTGTTAGGGGATGTTTGGAGCTGTGGGGATTGAGAGGACGACTGACCAACCTCACAAGGAAGTTGGCCAGTGGCCTGGGACGTCATTAGAGGCCTGCTCAAGCTTCGACTTTGAAAATCGCCAATCACCAGAGCTCTCTTGTAAAAATGTTTTGGAATGTATATATAAGGTTTTTTTTCCTTTTGGAAATTTTTCGAGCCTATTATTTTTAGCATCCTTTCGTAATTGCAAAGATTTCAAATTCCTTAGCATGGAATAAAACGAAATAATAAGTTTTTGTTCGGAGGTTGGAACAAGACTTGTTCTCGATGTAAATTTTGTTTGAAACTCATGGAGGCTCGGAACGAGCGGAAGCTTTCCCCGAAATAAGTGTTTTTAGACCATAATTTTACCGAGGGTAACATTTGAAGCTATATGAAATTTTGAAGGCCTTATGTTTTTATTACGGGCTTTGGACGTCTCCAAGTCATTTTTAGGATGGTCGTAGCCTTTTAAGTTCGGGCACTGTCTAATAGGCTTTGTTCCTCCGGGCTTCGATAACCCGAGCCGTCCAGGTTTATTTTGCACGATAGTTCCCGAGTGGGGGTGGTCATAGCCTTTCAAGTTTAGGCACTGCCTAATAAGCTTTATTCCTCTGGGCTTCAATAGCCCAAGTCGTCCGAGTTCATTTTGGACGACAATCCCCGAGCTGGGGTGATTTATTGGATCCGGATAGAGGTGGCCATTGGGCACGATATCTTTAAGGAACAAAATATGTATCTGTAAGGTAGAAACTTTCTTTTATTCCTATTTGTTCTATATAAGCTTGTAAGTGTGTACAAGTTTCATGTTATGGCTTAGGCGGTTTATGCGGGCGCGGTTCATTTGACCATTTGGCCCTCACAGTAAATTCTATCCACTGAGCCTAGAACGTTCCAGAACAAAGTTTCCTTCCTTGCTAAAAACCATCATCCAGGGGTGATGGCCCCTAGTATTCGAGGTCGATTGTTGAGAGGGTTCGGATACTATTGTCTTGACCATCGACTCCGGTTCATAACCGGTCTTTGATTCTAAGTTAGCACGATCCATTGTTGCCTCGTTAAAAACCTTGCCGGAAAACCCATTTGGGACAAAACCAGTTCAAGGGAAAAAAAGTGCGAGGCGTGCTTTTAGGCCTAACAACAACATCATCATTTGGTTGTTGCCTGCAAGTGTTAGTCCAAGTAGCTATATATATATATATATTGTCCTGCCCCGATCCTAGGGAGCTAGACCGACACTGGGTGCCTCACCTATCCTTGAGTACCAACTTGCGACTAAGGGACTCTGATCATTTAAAGTCATACTTTGGCCACGGGCCACATTGCAAGACAATTGCATATGCAGACTAAACATCAATATAAAGTTGCGCCGACAAGACTGTCATAACTACTACAACTGGAAAACCAAAAAAATATACATACAAGGCCTACAAGCCCAACATACTGCACTAACTGACAAGATATGTCTACAAGCCTCTACTGACAGATGTACTGTGATTGGAATAGGGTCCCGACCTACCCATTACATATATACGTATATACACAAGATGTACATAAAAATTCTAGACTCAGCAACTCTGAAGGACGTGGAGGTTATCGATCAAGCTATAACTCAGGCAATACCTACGGAGGAGGTATACTCGTTTGTCTGTCTGAACCTGCACGCATGGAATGCAGCGTCCCTGAAAAAAAGGATGTTAGTACAAAATAATGTAACGAGTATGTAAGGCAACAGAATAACTGAAAGCTGAAATTGAACTGATAATATAATAACTGAAAGTAATTGGGAGTGAAAGATAATATGAAGATATGCTTACCTACTGATACTGATTCAACTCTCTCAATATAGTAAGTAAAATAGTTGTGCGACCTTATAAGGCTTGGTATATATAAGTGCTCTGTCATAGTAGGCTCGCTCATAGGTGCTCGGCCATACTAGGCTCTGTATCTCGGCCAATTGGGCTCGCTCATAGGCGCTCGTCCACAGTAGGCTCGGTATATAACTTACCATCTGATTAGAAGTTTCCCAATAGGGTCCTACCCATCGATTATAGCTCGATGGTAGTGAAAATATTGTAATACTGTTTATATAGACTCTATGCTCTCTTGACTGGAAGAAGACAATACTCAATTGAATATAAAGTCCGATAAGGGAGAATATTTTAACTTATGAGACTGGGATAATGTATATAAATTTGGGAGTATGAGCTTTCATTTATGCCTCGTTATCAAACATATGTAATTATGAGCTCATGCCAAAATGAAGGAAAGGCTTTGCCTTAACATACCTTATCTGATTCTCTTGACAATCCCTCCAACACATGTTGATTGCATGGATTGTTAAGAGAATCGGATAAGGGATGTTAAGGATAAGCCTTTCCTTCATTTTGGCATGATCTCATAATTACATATGTTTGATAACGAGGCATAAAGAGAAGTTCATACTCCTAAATTTATATACATTATCCTAGTCTCAGAAGTTCCAGTATTCTCCCTTATCGGGACTTTATATTCAATTGAGTATTGTCTTCTTCCAGTCAAGAGAGAATAGAGTCTATATATATAGTATTACAGTATTTTCATTACCAGCGAGCTACAATTGATGGGTAGGCCCCTATTGGGCAACCTCTGATCAGATGGTAAGTTATATATCGAGCCTACTATGGCCGAGCGCCTATGAGCTAGCCTAGTTGGCCGAGATACAGAGCCTAGTATGGCCGAGTGCCTATGAGCGAGCCTACTACGGTAGAGCATTTATACATACCGAGCCCTATAAGGTCGGATAGCTATTTTACTTACTATATTGAGAGAGTTGAATCAATATCAGCAGGTAAGCTTATCTTCAGATTGACTTTGACACCCAGTTACTTTCATTTTTTATATCATCAGTTCAATTTTAGCTTTTAGTTATTCTTTTGCATTACATACTCGGTACATTATTTCAGTTATTCAGTTTTTCAGGGACGCTGCATTCCATGCGTGCAAGTTCAGACAGACAAACTGAAAAACCTTCTCAGTAGGTGTTGCCCGAGTTCAGCTTGATTGGTAACCTCCACGTCCTTCGGAGTGTCGGGTCTAGATGTTTTGTGTACATCTTGTGTATATATCTATATAGGTTATGAGTAGGTTAGGGACCTGTTCCCATCACAGTACATCCGTCAGTAGAGGTTTGTAGACATATCATGTCAGTTAGTGCAGTATGTTGGGCTTGTAGGCCTTGTATGTATATTTTGTTAGTTTGCCAGCTGTAGTAGTTATGACGGCCTTATCGGCCCAGCTTTATATTGATTTTTACTCTACATTCGCAATTGTCTTGCAATGTGGACCATGGCCAAAGTATGACATTAAATGTTCGGAGTCCCTTAGTCGCAAGTTGGTACACAAGGATATGTGAGGTACCGGGTGCCGGTCTCTCCCTCCAGGATCGGGGTGTGAAAATATATATATAATGAATGGGGTCGTACCTTAGCAGTAATATCATTTTAACTGAGCCACGTCCAAGTTGTTTGGTAGTCGCTCACTGTTTTCTACTTCATGTTTGACGAACCTTTGCCAGTAATCTCGATAATTCGATATGGAACTTCCCAATTCGGTCCCAGCTTCCCTTCGTTTGGGTTCTAGGTGTTCAGTGTCACTTTCTTAACATCAAGTCCCCGACATTGAAGTGTCGGATGTTGGATCTCTGGTTATAATACCTTTGATCTGTTGCTTCTGGGCGGCCAACCGTACGAGGGCGGACTCAAGTCTTTCATCCAATAGTTCCAGGCTCGTGTTCGTGGCTTCACCATTTGACTTTTCGATCACATATCGAAACCTAAAACTTGATTCTCCCACCTCGACGGACATTAGTGCTTTGGCACCATAGACCAACAAAAATGGGGTGGTTCCAGTACTAGATTTTGAGGTCGTACGGTATGCCCATAGGACTTCGTGCCTACTGTGGCGGAGCGCCTATGAATGAGCCTAGTTGGCCGAGATATAGAGCCTAGTATGGCCGAGCGCTATGAGCGAGCTTACTATGATAGAGCAGTTATATATACCGAGCCCTATAAGGTCGGATAGTTATTTTACTTACTATATTGAGAGAGTTGAATAAGTATCAGTAGGTAAGCTTATCTTCAAATTATCTTTGATACCTAGTTACTTTCATTTTTTATATTATCAGTTCAGTTTCAGCTTTCAGTTATTCTGTTGCCTTACATACTCGGTACATTATTTCAGTTATTCAGTTTTTTGGGGACGCTGCATTACATGCGTGCAGGTTCAGACAGACAGACGGGTTGACCTCCTTAGTAGGTGTTGCCCGAGTTCAGCTTGATTGGTAACCTCCACTTCCTTCGGAGTTGCTGGGTCTAGATGTTTTGTGTGCATCTTGTGTGTATATCTATATAGGTTATGGGTAGGTCGGGGCCCTGTTCCAATAGCAGTACATCCGTCAGTAGAGGCTTGTAGACATATCCTGTCAGTTAGTGTAGTATGTTGGGCTTGTAGGCCTTGTATGTATATTTTGTTGGTTTGCCAGCTGTAGTAGTTATGACGGCCTTGTCGGCGCAGCTTTATATTGATTTTTACTCTACATTCGCAATGGTCTTGCAATGTGGCCCATGGCCAAAGTTGGTACGCAAGGATAGGTGAGGCACCGGGTGCTGGGCTCTCCCCCAAGGATCGGGGAGTGACAATATATATATATAATGAACGGGGTCGTACCTTAGCAGTAATATTGTTTTAACTGAGCCATGTTCAAGTTGTTTGATAGCCGCTCAGTGTTTTCTACTTCATGTTTGATGAACCTTTGCCGGTAATCTCGATAATTCGATATGGAACTTCCCAATTCGGTCCCAGCTTCCCTTCGTTTGGGTTTTGGGTGTTCAGTGTCACTTTCTTAACACAAAGTCCCCGAAATTGAAGTGTCAGAGGTTGGCTCTCTGGTATAATACCTTTGATATGTTGCTTCTGGGTGGCCAACCGTACGAGGGCGGACTCAAGTCTTTCATCCAATAGTTCCAGGATCGTGTTCGTGGCTTCACCATTTGACTTTTCGATCACATATCGAAACCTGAAACTCGATTCTCCCACCTCGACGGACATTAGTGCTTTGGCACCATAGACCAACTAAAACGGGGTGGTTCCAGTACTAGATTTTGAGGTCGTACGGTATGCCCATAGTACTTCGTGCCTACTGTGGCGGAGCGCCTATGAATGAGCCTAGTTGGCCGAGATATAGATCCTAGTATGGCCGAGCGCCTATGAGCGAGCTTACTATGACAGAGCAGTTATATATACCGAGCCCTATAAGGTCTAGCTATTTTACTTACTATATTGAGAGAGTTGAATAAGTATCAATAGGTAAGCTTATCTTCAGATTATCTTTGATACCTAGTTACTTTCATTTTTAATATTATCAGTTCAGTTTCAGCTTTCAGTTATTCTGTTGCCTTACATACTCGGTACATTATTTCAGTTATTCAGTTTTTCAGGGACGCTGCATTCCATGCGTGCAGGTTCAGACAGACAGACGGGTTGACCTCCTCAGTAGGTGTTGCCTGAGTTCAACTTGATTGGTAACCTCCACTTCCTTCGGAGTTGCTGGGTCTAGATGTTTTGTGTGCATCTTGTGTGTATATCTATATAGGTTATGGGTAGGTCGGGGCCCTATTCCAATAATAGTACATCCGTCAGTAGAGGCTTGTAGACATATCCTGTCAGTTAGTGCAGTATGTTGGGCTTGTAGGCCTTGTATGTATATTTTGTTGGTTTGCTAGCTATAGTAGTTATGACGGCCTTGTCGGCCCAGCGTTATATTGATGTTTAGTCTGCATTCGCAATTTTCTTGCAATGTGGCCCATGGCCAAAGTTGGTACGCAAGGATAGGTGAGGCACCGGGTGCTGGGCTCTCCCCCAAGGATCGGGGAGTGACAATATATATATAATGAACGGGGT
Source organism: Nicotiana paniculata (assembly GCA_005239505.1). Taxonomy (NCBI): domain Eukaryota; kingdom Viridiplantae; phylum Streptophyta; class Magnoliopsida; order Solanales; family Solanaceae; genus Nicotiana; species Nicotiana paniculata. Next base: position 13,769 of record ML358075.1, on the reverse strand, counting down.
CGTACCTTAGCAGTAATATTGTTTTAACTGAGCCATGTTCAAGTTTTTTGATAGCCGCTCACTGTTTTCTACTTCATGTTTGATGAACCTTTGCCGGTAATCTCGATAATTCGATATGGAACTTCCCAATTCGGTCCCAGCTTCCCTTCATTTGGGTTTTGGGTGTTCAGTGTCACTTTCTTAACACCAAGTCCCTGACATTGAAGTGTCAGAGGTTGGCTTTCTGGTTATAATACCTTTGATCTGTTCCTTCTGGGCGGCCAACCGTACGAGGACGGACTCAAGTCTTTCATCCAATAGTTCAAGACTTGTGTTCGTGGCTTCACCGTTTGACTTTTCGGTCACATATCGAAACCTGAAACTTGATTCTCCCACCTCGACCGATATTAGTCCTTTGGCACTGTAGACCAAATAAAATGGGGTGGTTCCAGTACTAGATTTTGAGGTCGTACGGTGTGCCCATATGACTTTGGGCAAAATTTCCTTCCATTTTCCTTTGGCATCGGTTAACCTTTTCTTAAGGTTTTGAAGTATGATTTTGTTTGTAGACTCAGCCTGCCCGTTCTCGCTAGGGTGATAGGGTGTTGATAAGATTCTTTTGATCTTATGGTCTTCAAAAAAATTTCTCACCTTACTGCCAATGAATTGCTTCCAATTGTTGCAGACGATCTCGGCCGGCATCCCAAACCGACATATTATGTGGTCCCAGATAAAATTAATAAATTATTTTTCCCTGACCTTTTCGATTGCCTGAGCTTCAACCCATTTAGAAAAATAGTCACTCATAAACAATATGAATTGAGCCTTACTGGTGCCTATGGTAGGGGACCAACGATGTCCATTCCCCATTTCATGGATGGCCAAGGTCACATGATCGAATGTAGTAGTTCCCCAGGCTGATGGATCATTGGCGCCTGCTTTGACAGCCCTCGCCTTTTTGCACCAACTCCTTCGCATCTTTGTCCATGTTGATCCAGTAGTAGTCGGTCTTGATTATTTTATGAACCAACAATTCTTCCCCCGAATGATTCCCATAGGTTCCTTTGTGAACTTCCCTCAAAACATATTCGGTGTTTCCCGGCCATAGACAAATGGCGACTGGAGGCGCTTAGCAAAGCGAGCGCCAAATTTTCCAGGTGTGGATACCTTGTTTTGGCCTTGCCTATAGTCTTGTTAACATAATATATAGGAAGTTGCGTACCTTTTCCTATCCCGACCAAGACTCCGCTTATTGCTATCTCGGATACCGCCAAGTATAGGTACACTTGTTCGTCTGCCTTCGGAGTTTGAAGCAAAGGTGGACTCGAAAGGTAACATTTTAGTTCTTTCAAAGCTTGTTGGCGCTCCGGTGTCCATGAGAAGTTATACTACTTTTTCAATAACGAGAAGAATCGATGTGTTTCAACTGAGGACCTTGAAAATAACCGACCCAAAGCGGCTATGCGCCTAGTTAGCCTTTGAACGACCTTGACATTATCCACCACAGTGATATCTTCTATGGCCTTGATATTTTTGAGATTGGTTTCGATTCCCTGGTTGGACACCATGAATCCAAGGAACTTCCCGGACTTGACTTGAAAGGCACACATTTTTCCGGGTTAAGCTTTATTATATTTCTTCAGTATGTTGAAAGTTTCCTACAAATGTTCCAAATGGTCCTCTGCTCGTAAGGACTTAACTAACATGTAATCAATGTAAGCCTTTATTGATTTCCCTATTTTTTCTTCGAACATCCAATTTACTAACCGTTGGTAAGTGGCACCAGAGTTTTTAGTCCGAATGGAATTACGTTATAACAATAGGTGCCATATTTAGTGATGAAGGAACTCTTTTTTGGTCTCCCTGGTCCATCTGGATATGGTTGTACCCCGAGTAAGCATCGATAAAGTTGAGAATCTCGTGACTAGAAATTGCATCGATCATGTGATCGATGTTATGCAAAGGAAAAGAGCCTTTGGGGAATGTCTTGTTTAGGTCGTTATAGTCTACACATATTCTCAATTTATTTTCCTTTTTAGGCACTACCACTGCATTTTCTAACCAATCTAGTTACTTAACTTCCTGAATGGAGCCTATTTTAAGAAGTTTGGATACATCGTCTTGATCAATGAATGCTTGACTTTGGACTGAGGCCACCTCTTCTGTTTAATCGGGTGAAACATTGGATCCTAGCTAAGTGTGAGTAGTTATTTCTAGCGAGATCCTTGTCATGTCAAGATGGACCAAGCGAAGCAATCTATGTTAGCTATTAGGAATTCAAAGAGTCCTTTCTTGATCCCGGGAGTTAGTCTCGTGCCCAAGTACCTTCCAACCAGGCAGGTGCTCGATCAACCTGACTTGATCTAGCTCCTGAATGGTTGACTGGTGGCATCGGAATCATCAGGGACTACGAAAGACCTAGGGACTCCTTTATTGTTATCCTCGAATATTTCTTACTTTTCGGGTTCGGTTGGGGTCGGTGTCAGTGGTTTCTATTTGGTTTGGCGCCTGAACTCAAATTCTTTAATGTCGAAAGTGCGGATAATGGGACCACCTCGTCGACCACAAACATTTATTTCACAGCTGGTTGCTCCTCATAAACTGTTTGATGCCCCTCGGTGTAGCAAATTTCAATGCCTGATGTAGCGTCTAGGGTACTGCCCTCATGTTGTGAATCCACGGACTCCCGAATAAAGCATTATACTCGTATCTCTTTCTATCACATAGAAATTTGTGTCCTAAATGGTTCCGGCGGTGTTTACCAGTAGGGTTATCTCCCCTTTAGTGGTCTCGCATGCCATGTTGAATTTTTTTAAGACTCGGACTTCATGCACTATTTGGTCTTGCAGACCCAACTGTTCTACGAACCTTGATCTGATGATATTGGCCGAGATACTTGGATCAATTAACATATGTGTAACTCGAGATTTATTTATAATTACAGATATTACCAGTGCACCATTATGTGGTTGCACGATGCCTTCAGCATCCTTATCGTTGAAAGATACGGTTCCCTCTGGCACATAGTCTCGAGTCCGTTTTTCCCTTGTAATGGATACTTTAGTGCATTTTACCATCGGCCCTTGGGGAATGTCAACTCCATCAATGATCATGTTAATGACGTGTTGACGTTCCTCTTGCTCGATCTGTTTATTGGCGTCCCTATTCCTGAAGTAATTTTTGGCTCGATCACTCAGAAATTCTTGGAGGTGCCCGTTGTTAAATAACCAGGCTACTTCTTCTCTCACTTGTTGGCAGTCGTCAGTTCTGTGGCTGTGGGTGCCATGATATTTACACATTAGATTGGGGTCCCTTTGGGCATGATCGGACTGCAATGGTTGAGGCCACTTAGTATCTTTGATGTGTCCGATGGCTGATACGATACCTGCAGCATTGACGTTGAAGTCTTACTCTGATAACCTTGGTGCTTCCTTGGACCCGACAGGTCTGTCCAAACAGTTCTTGCACATGAGTCCCTGATTATTATAACCTTGATCACTCATTTTTTCACTCCTCGCAAGGTTGTGTCTTGACCCAATGCTCCTTCGATCTCCACTATATGGTTGATACTGATCTCTGTTTCATCTTGGTTCGTGATCGACATCTCTTTTCGATCTGTCACTGGTCCTGATGGGGTAAACGGATCCGGAAGAGGCCCCGAGCTGATCATCTTCGACCGTGATTTTTGATTGGTACTTGTTATTGACGTTGGCCCAAGTCACCGTCGGGTATTCTATCAAATTTTGATTCAACTGTTGTGAAGCCAATGAGCTTTGGGGATTAAGTCCTTGGGTGAACGCCTGAACTGTCCAATCGTCTCTAACCGGAGGCAGATCCATCCGTTCTATTTGAAACCTCAACACGAATTCCCTGAGCATCTCGTTATCTCTTTTCTTTACCTTGAAAAGGTTTGACTTTCCGGTCTCGACCTAGACGGCCCTAGCGTGTGCTTTTACAAAGAAATTTGCAACCATAGCAAATGAGTCAATATAATTAGGGAGTAAGTTGTGATGCCATATCATGGCTCCTTTTGACAAGGTCTCTCCGAAGTTGTTCAGCAAAATGGATTAAATCCTCCAAGTCGTTCCCCTTGATGGCGCACGTGTAGGAGGTCACATGTTCATTTGGATTCGTCGTTCCATTATACTTTGGGATTTTGGACATACGAAACTTCTTAGGGATCAGCTTCGGAGTTGCGCTCGGAGGGAAATGTTTTTCGACAAACTTCTTGGAATCCAGGCCTTTGAGTATCGGTGTTGCTCCTGGTATTTGATCAAACCTGGAGTTATAGGTCTCAACCTTTTATTAGTTAGATTTGATTTTCTTTTTTCTCCATTCTACGTGTTTCTTCAATTCCTCGAGCATCTTTGTTATTTCAGGGTTGGTCCGGATTCAGCTTCACTCGGCCTTTTCTGTGGCTGGTTCATTTCTGCGAGTGTTTTCCTGGGATGGTTCAGGCTAAACTCTACTGGGGGCGCGACTTTAATTTTATAACTGGGCTATCGCTGCTTGTTGAGTCTGTAATATTTCGAAGATCACCCGGAATTTGATCCTATCGCCTTCACCGACGTGCGTGTTCCTGGCTACTGACCTGGCTCCCCTGCGAAAGCTGTTTTCCAGATCGGTGGGCAAGTTAGCGTCGATGTCCACATGGGAGTTGGCATCAATCAGATCTGCGACCGGGACCCCGTTGGTGTCAGCAGAGTGAACCTCGTTGTTGGGCACTATATTGTTGTTCTCGCCGTGGTGGCCAAAGTCATCATTAACGTTTTGGTGAGCAGATTGATAGTTCGACATCTTTATGTTTTCCTGAAATAAATATATCAAAGAACAAGAGTAAAGAAGAGTGTGTTGTGAAAATTTGTATCAAATAGCCACTATTATCCTTAGCCCCATGGAGGGCGCAAAACTGTTTACCCTCAAAAGCGGATAACAATTAAATTTATATGTGGCTTTAAGGATATGTGGATTAATTTGATTCAAATGATAAACTCCATTAGATTAGACAAGTAAAAAACGTGATAAAATATCAAACCAATTGTGAGGGGTGAAACCAGACTCGATAACATCCTTAATGGAATGCATGCCTTCGATCCCGGACTCACAATAACGAAGCACTTGATGAACAAAAGTAAGAACTTTTAATAATAGAGAAAAATGAAAGTATATTTCCTTGCGTGTTACAATGTGTTTAGTGAATAATCAGACCTCCCTCCCTCCCCCTCCCATATAGTAGTGTAATTTTACCCTAAGTACAACTCCATAAAAGGTAAAAATCTTTCGTTTAACTAATCACTAGTTCTCTGCCGATAAGTGTCGAGATTCACGCGGCTGGTCGCGGATATTAAGGATTTTTGTTGGTCGTGCTTGGTTAACTGGTAATTCTCTCTGAGGCCTTTGGGGTTCGAACCGGACATGGGGGCCATGACCCGATACTCCCGAGGGAAGATGTTTTGCCTGGACCTCGGATCGAGGAGCTCCTTGCCTCGATTCCGGTTCCTTGCCTTCATGTCTCTCGTTCCGTTTACTTCATCGTAAATCTAGGCGTCCCAGGGGCACTACGCATTTTTCTAAAATTTGGTGGTAAGATCGAAGCTTAAGGACACATTTTTCTCAATTTTGAAAATTGGATCAACAGTCCCTACGCAGAGGGGCAAAGCTATGTGGCTAAGGGTGGTCAACTAAACACCTTTAGCTGACAAATTATATTGTGCATAGAGTAAAGTATTATTTGTTAGTGATCAAAAAATAGACTTTAAATATCTTTGCATAATATACTGGCAAAAGGTATTCAAATTTTGGACATCCTTATTGAATATTCTGGCTTTGTCGCATCCCATCCATAGACACTAGTGAGGAAAGAAGGAAAAAAATAATCTGCTTGTTGGCTGATCACTAGCTAATATAGTCGAAGTAAAGCAACTGAGTGGCTACAACTTAAATAGTGCGAAATTTTACTCTTTCCGTTCCAAATTATTTTTTCACCTTTGCTTTTTTCATATTATGTATCGTAATTGCTAGATCTATACAGAAATTATCAAATTTCTTTTTTTTTGTTTTTCTGCACCACCCGTCTCCGCTCCCGCCCCCACCCCCATACCCCCCACCAAGCACAAAATAATTTTATTTTTTTTGGTAATTTCAACTTTCTGTGTTTTTTTTTAATTTTCTGCCCCCGCCCCTGCCCACTCCCAAAAAAAAAAATTAATATATTTTTCAGTTTTAGTTTTCGGTTTAAAGGTTCAAAATTGTATAAGCTCCAAAGTTATGAGTTCAGAGGCTTATGTGTTAGGAAGTTTACGAGTTTAGAAATTATAAAGTTTACAGTTTCGAAATTTCGCGGTTTCGAAAGTTTAGTGGTTGGAAAGTTTATGAAATTTGTGGGTTCGGAAGGTTGTTAGTTCGAATGTTTGTAATTTCATCTTTATTATATCCAAATTACTTGTGAATACTCTTGAGAAGTCATTTTTTCCTTAATTTGTGTATCAAACACCGAAAAATAAATAAAATTATTACTTATTTTTCAAGAAAACATTTTCGTGGAAAACATTTTCCACGGAAAATATTTCCGTTATACCAAACACACCCTACAAGATGGCTTTGCGTTCAAAGTCAAAAATCTCTTACGGTAGATTGTAACTTTTTAGCATTATAACTACTTATGCATTCTCTTTCATTTGGGTCATCAGTCTTTCATCCTAGAGTTTCTTTCTTCTACAATATAGAATAACCAAAAGTTCTTTTAATCTTTTGAGGCAACAAATACTAAAAGTATAAATCAATTAGCAATGGCCTCAACTGCAGTTAATAATCTTGTGAAGCATGAAGAAGAAGAAGAAGAGATTGTTCGCCCCGTCGCCAACTTCTCTCTTAGTCTTTGGGGCGATCGTTTTCTTTCTTTCTCCATTGACAATCAGGTATACATTCATCACTTTTCTTTACATATAGTTTCTTCTTAATTACATGCAAGGCCAATGTATTGTTTGCGTTTGTATACATTGAACAATGTAATTTAATTTTTTTTTACTATTGGAATACATTTATAGGTTGCAGAAAAATATGCTCAAGAGATTGAAGCATTGAAGGAACAAACAAGGATCATGTTATTAGCTCCCGGACGAAAATTGGCTGACACGTTGAATTTGATTGACAATATTGAACGCCTTGGCATAGCCTACTACTTCGAGAAAGAAATCGATGAGATCTTGGAACATATTTACTATGGAAATAGAAGCTTTGAGAGTGACGACTATAAAGATTTATGCACTTTTCCTCTTCAATTTCGATTGCTCATGAATGGTTACAACATTTCTCCTGGTGAGACGATCATTAAAACACGAGTTTAATGTTGTTAAATTATTATTTTAATTTGCTAGCAGGATAATTAATCCTCAGTATTCTTCCTTGAAAAATCACAAATTTTTAGCAAATTCCAAGATGGAAATTGAAAATTCAAGGAGTCTCTTGCGAGTGATGTCTTAGGATTATTGAGCTTGTATGAAGTATCACATGTAAAGACTCATGGTGAAGACATCTTAGAAGACACACTTGCTTTTTCCACGACTCATCTTGAGACTGCAGCTCCACAATTAGAATCTCCACTTAGGGAGCAAGTGACACATGGCCTTGAGCAATCATTACACAAGGGCATTCATCGAGTTGAGACCCAATTCTTCATCTCGTTAATCTATGACAAGGAACAATTGAAGAATAATGTGTTACTTCGATTTGTCAAATTGGAGTTCAACTTGCTCTAGATGTTGCACAAATAAGAACTTGCTGAAGTATCAAGGTATGGTTATATTTTCTTTTGCATATAAAAGATAAACCTTTTGTTATTTCTCAAATTGATTTTAAGCACTGGTTATTGTAGAGGAACTAAGAACTTGCACCACGATTATTGTAGCCGACCCATGTACTGGTAAGTGTCGAGTCTAACCTCGACGAAGGAGTGACGAGGCTAGAACAAGACACCTATAAATAAACTTGTGCAGTATAACCATGTACATACCAATAATGTACAGACAAGTCACCAAATTTAACCAGTTCCGTTTCTCACCAAATTTTACAGACAAGTCAAAAAATATTTTTTTGGACTTGTACCGAGATCCAGAACCAAAATACGGACCCGGTATCAACAAGGCCAAACATCAATCAATTCTTAATACCCATTAGATTTTCAGACTTTTAATTTCCAATAAAAATTCGTAACTCAAGCTAGGGACCTCGATATTCGATTCTGGGCATACGCCCAGGTCCCATATTTTAGTACGGACCCATCGGGACCGTCAAAATACGGGTCCGGATTTGTTTACTCAAAACGTTGACCGAAGTCAACTAAAATTAACTTTTAAGGCAAAAACTCTTGTTTTTATCAGTTTTTAGCATATAAGCCTCCCGGGTCGATACCCGGACTGTGCACACAAATCGAGGAAGGCTAGAATGAGACTCTCGAGGCTTTGAAACACAGGGTTGTTTCTAAATCATAAGATGACATATTGGGTCACAATGACGGATATTGTTAAGCACGCCGTCAGATCTTGATGAAGTCACATGTTCCTAATGTTTATCAAGTTTATGCAATGTTGCTTCAGGATGAAAGTCGAAAAATGGTTGCAGGAGGGCATTGTGCATTGATTGAAAATATAGAGCCTACTGCCTTATTTACTGTTAAACGTTTTTGTCAGAGGCAGGGGAAGAAGAATTATAATCTGGAGTGTGATTATTGTCACGCACGAGGTCATTCCAAGGAAAACTGTTTCAAGTTAATGAAATGTGACTTTAGCAACATGAAAATACATTTGAAGGAAAATTTCTATAAAATTATAGGGTATCCTTCTGATTTTAAGCCAAAAAGGAGAGGTGTTTTACCGAGTGGAAACTTGGCACAATCAGATGGAAATGCTGCTTCTACTCCCGTCCACTCGCACCTATGATAGCACCAATATTTACTCTGGAGCAATATTAACAAATCCTCGATTTGTTGAACAAAACTTCAATAGGTAAACCTAATGAAAACATGGCAGGTATATCTTTGTCTGATTCTGATTCTAGTCCTACTTGGATAGTAGACATAGAGGCTACTAATCATATGACAGATAATGAACGGTTGATGGTTGATTCTACTAAAGTAGGAAACTCAAAACATGTTCAAATGCCTACCGGATATTCCTCTCAAATTATTCATGTAGGAAATTACCACTTGATAGGAGGTGATATCATTAAAGATATATTGTGTGTACCAGCATTTAAATTCAACCTTTTGTCAGTTTCAAAGTTGACAAAGGATTTGTAGTGTTGTGTTAGTTTCTATCCTGGCTTCTTTATCTTCCAGAACCTCTTCACTAGGAGGGTGAAGGGGATTGGTAAGAAAGAAGAAGAACTGTACATCTTGAGACCAAAGGGAAATGTTGGAGTCAAGGAGCAGATGAAATTTTGGCAGTAAGAGAGATAACAGATTCATAGTTATGGCACAAGAGGATGGGCCAAGTACCTATGGAAGTTCTAAGAAGAATTTCTGTTTTGAAAAATAAATGTAGTCTCACATTGGACCATTGTAGCATATGTCTATTAGCTAAACAAGTTAGACTTCCATTTCCTCATAGTAATAATAGAGCTATTGCATGTTTTGAACTGATTTATATAGATGTTTGGGGGCCTTACAATGTCTCCACCTACAATGGAATAAACTATTTCTTACTCTTGTGGATGATTCTCTAGATGGACTTGGGTTTTTATGATGCGAGTTAAATGATGTGTCTACTCTACTTAAATCTTTCATTGCCATGATTTTGAATCAATTTGAAAGGAAAGTTAAAGCTTTTAGGTCTAATAATAGGTCAGAGTTCTTCAATAGTATTTGTGTCGAGTTGTTCAAGTCACATGGGATAATTCATCAGAGTTCTTTCCCTTATACTCGTCAACAAAATGTGGTTGCGTAGAGGAGGCATAGGCATATCCTTGAGACAGCTAGAGCTATTAAATTACATGGTCACTTGCCACCCATGTTTTGGGGATGTTGTGTAGAAGCTGTTGTGTATATAATTAACAGAGTTTCCTCTACTCTCTTGGGAAACAAGTCTACATTTGAAGCATTGAACAAAATATTCCCTTCATTGTCTCATTTGCGAGTAATAGGGTGTTTTTGCTATGTAACAACATTGCCTTGACAAGGAAAATTCAGTCCAAGAGCTATACCATATGTGTTGCTTGGCTATGGGATTTTCCAGAAAGGTTACAAGCTATATGACATGGAGAACAAAACAATCTTCATTAGCAGATATGTTCTCTTTCATGAGAACATATTTCCTTTTCATACACAGGCCACTGATCGGGACTTCTCCTTTCAAGTTATGTCTACCCCTTCTGCTACACTAGAAGATCCTGTTTCTAGTCCACCACATATCCCAGACCAGCCACCAGCAATAGCTTCGCATGATACAGAAGTCGTTGACATTGCAGATCCAACTCCCATCACTATAGACTTATCATTTTCTACCCCTGCACCTGTTATTGATCCTGAGCCACCACAGAGCAAATCTGGAAGGGTGTCTAAACCACCTATTTGGTCGAAGGATTTTGTTGTCCCTAGGAAAGCTGCCAATGCTTGTCTCTATCCATTGTCTGATGATGTAAGCTATGATACTTTGACACCAAGGTATCAAAGTTCCCTCACTAAGTTCTCTGTGATGTTGAGCCTAAGAGCTATACACAGGCTGCCAAAGATCCTAGGTGGATTGAGGCTATGCAAGCTGAATTACAAGCTTTAGAGGCTAATAATACCTGGGAGGTGGTAACTACAAGAAAAAGAGCTATTAGGTGTAAGTGGGTGTATAAAATTAAGTATAAAGATACAGGAGACGTGGAGAGGTTCAAGGCAAGACTAGTAGAAAAGGGTTATATCCAGCAAGAAGGCTTGGATTACCAAGAAAACCTTTTCACCTGTAGTCAAAATGGTGATTGAGTTAGGTGTGTTCTAGCTATTACTGCAACCAAGCATTCGACGATCCATCAAATGGATGTCTATAGTGCATTCTTGCAGGGCGATTTGGATGAAGAAGTATATATGACTTTACCCCGGGGTTTTCACAGTCTAATGGTCCTCAGCAGGTTTGTAAGTTGCTTAAATCATTGTATGGACTTAAGCAGGCTTCTAGGAAGTGGAATCGAAAAGTATCTTCTGCCTTGCTGCCATATGGTTTTGTTCAAAGCCATTTGGATTATTCTCTGTTTACTAGACAATCTCAAGGAAAGTTTGTCTTAGTTTTGGTCTAGGTCGATGATCTCTTGATCACAGGAGATGACTCAACCATGATTCTCGAAACTAAGGCATGTTTACAGTCCAGTTTCAAGATCAAGGATTTTGGTAAGCTGAGGTATTTCCTTGGCATAGAATTTTCCAGAAGCAAAGAGGGTTATGCATCAGCTGAAGTATGCCCTTGAATTGATCTCAGGCATGGGTTTGGCTGGAGCTAAATCAGTTGGTGCTCCCTTGGAACTTAACTTGAAGCTGACATCTTCAGAGTTTGATACACATGGTGGGGTGACTGATGATTCCCCCTTGATGACCCTGATATATATCAGAGACTCCTTGGCAGATTGTTATATTTGACTAACACACGCCCAGATATCAGTTTTGCAGTACAATGTTTAAGCCAGTTTATGCACTCCCCTAGGGTCTCTTATATGGAGGTTGTTGTACGATTGGTTCGTTATGTTAAGCAGTCCCCCAGAGCTGGACTTTTTTTGTCGTTTGCCCATTCTACTTCTCTCACTACTTATTGTGATGCTGATTAGGCTTCGTGCCCAAATACTCGCCGGACTATTACAGGATATTTTGTTAAATTTGGCAATTCTTTAGTGTCATCGAAATCCAAGAAACAATCAATTATATCTAGAAGTTCTACGGAGGTAAAATATAGGAGCCTTGCCTCGATAGTTGCTGAAGTTGTGTGGCTTCTTGGATTGTGTAAGGAATTGAATGTGAATGTTTAGCTTCCTATCTCTTTATACTATGACAGTAAATCGGCCATCCAAATAGATGCAAATCATGTTTTTCATGAGCGCACCAAACAAATCGACATCGCTTGTCATTTCATCCGGGAGAAGGTCAAGCAGGGATTGGTGAATCTTCAGTACTTAGCTTCCTCAGAGCAACAGGATGATATTCTCACAAAAGGGCATTATCTGCTATCCGAGCTAGGCATGAAGAACCTCTTCATATCTCCTAGCTTGAGGGGGTGTAGAGGAATTGAGCCTGCACCATGGTTAGCTTAACTGTATGTTTTATTAGTTGTAATAGTGTTAACTAACTTTAAGGGCCGTTAGTGGGTCATTAGTCATAGTTGTTATCCAGTTGTCATTAGCTTAGGCATCTATATAAGGACTTGTAGCTCCATATGTAGAGAGATGAATTTTTCATATCAACAACTTTGTTTTTCTGATCTTAGCTTCTTCTTCTTAATTCTCTCATCTTCTTCATTCGAGTGTTCAATCAGATTACTCAATTCATCGATCAAGGGAGATTTAGCAGTTATATATATTGCAGGTGGTGGAAAGATTTGAATTTCGTGACAACACTTCCATATGCAAGAGATACGGTAGTTGAATGCTATTTTTGTACAATAGGAGTATATTTTGAGCCTCAATATTCTCAAGTTCTTGTCATGCTTGCTAAAACCATAGAAATAATCTCAATTATAGATGATACATTTGATTCTTATGGAACTGTTAAAGAACTTGACACATACACAGATGCCATACAAAGGTATAAACTATATAAATTAACCTATTCAGGTATTCCTGAAAGTAAATGTTGTGAAAAGATTATAACGAGCTATAGCTTTCTTATATCTATGCTCTTTCAAAAGGCATCAATTTAACTTAGCCTTGTCTTATAGTGCAGATGGAATATTAGCGAAATTGATTGGCTTCCAGTTTACATGAAGATAAGTTATAGAGATCTATTAGATCTCTACGAGGATTATGAAAAGGAATTATCTAGCGATGGAAGATCTTATGTGGTCTATTATGCAAAAGAAAGAATATGTTTGAGCGACCTAACTATATATCAAATTACTTTTTCCTTAATCCATTTTCTCACTTTATTTTACCTAAAAATTTAGTGATCATGAACCTGAAGCAACCAAACTATTATTTTCTTACACTTGAATTCATACATTTGGTGTTCACGGATGAAAGAAATAGTGAGAAACTATAATGTTGAGACGAAATGGTTTATTGAATGATATAAGCCACATGTTTCTGAATACCTAAGCAGTACACTAGCAAGTAGCACCTATTACTTGCTCACTGCAACATCTTAGTTGGGCATGGAGTCTGCTACCACTACTAGAAATCCGGCAAAAAGCGACCAAATATTTGCGACCAAAATTGGTCTATAAAAAAAACGACCAACGTTGGTCTCTAAATTGGATAAAATAATTTAAAAAAATTGTAAATAACTTAGCGACCACAGTTGGTCGCTATTTGGTCGATAATCCGGTCAAAATGTTGACCGGACTAGTCAGACCTGCTTGGTCAAAGAAATAGTAAAACTAGCGACCACCTTTGGTCGCCAAAGTGGGACCCAGTTATAAAATTTTTAATAATTATATTATTATTTTAAAAAAATATAAATTTTAAATAAATAACATTTCTATTTGCGACCAAAGTTTGTCATTTATTGTACTGGAAAAAAATAAAGACCAACTTTGGTCACTAATCTGGGACCAGATATAAAATTTTATTAATTATATTATTATTTAAAAAAAATATAAAATATAAATAAA